>JAQFZJ010000199.1:0-47464 GCA_034695645.1 Folsomia fimetaria | reverse complement strand
TAGATTGACTTTTAAGTTTGTCTACTAGTACGCATCTCAACTCAACTTTCACGATAATACCACGAACTAACAGACTTTGACTAATTATACACACGCACCACCAACCTCCACCCACCCACCCAAACTCAAATGTCAAATTGTCTCACCTTCAGAATGTTAATGTCCTGACAAACTTTGGAAAGACGTGGAAAAGCAGAAGAAACTTCCTCGTTTCACCCACTCACGTTCAATGAAGTAGCCCAATTATGTGCTTGAAGATTAAGTGAGCGGAATGAAAGAGTTTTAATAGCAGACGAATTGTTAGTTAGGATGTATGTAGCAGGTGTATTATTAAAAGAGATAGGACGACTGACTATACATATCCGGGTACCTTGTCCCTTTCTCCAAGATTTGTCGGCATGTGCTGTGGTGGCTCCTTCAAAGTCTCCAACTCTGTGAAGTAAACTGGGTGAGACGAAATTGCAAGAGTCCGGAAAAACTTTTAAGATGGCTCATGAAATTCGGTTATTAAGTAGAAGCAAACAAGCAACCTTGTAGAAAATAAGGCTTCTTCTTGCTTCCTCCTTTTCATGATGCAGTTATATCCGTGTGGTGTGTTCCATAGTCTTATCTCATCCTAAACTTAATAATGAAGAGCAGCACAGATTGACAGACATCTTCTTAAGCCAGTGTAGTAGCCTAGTTTCTCTCGTCTAAAGAATCTGCACCAGTTTGATGTTATGTTGATTGTGGACAATGTTGTTCGTGTTGTTTTCTTTGTCAACTGACTGACAACAATATCTCTCCAGGGCTCATCCATCCAAGTGAAAGAAGATGATGATGGTGGTGGCAGTAATGAGGAAGGGTCGTGTAATAATGAAATATCTGTACAAAATGAGTGAAGGAATCACATTAAATTTGTTTCTGTAAGATATGTAACACGTTGCATAATGGAGAGACGAAATTGCAATTCCCTTGACGTCCCGATAAGAAATTGGACCCCCTATAAATCTTAGTGTAATTCTACAATATTGCAGTAAATGGAAGGGTCCACTGTATGTAATTCTTAAATGTATAAAAATAGTGGAAACTTGATTTTACAAGGGTGAATGTTTTTATTGTGCAATATAGAATTCTTTTGATTACCGGGTAAAAGAAAAGAATAAGTTAAGAAGAATGAAATAATCTTTCTTGCATGGGACCCTCAAGTCCCCTTTGATGTGAACGATTTGTTCTGACCCTTCCCAGCGAGTGTATATTGTGGGTACTTATACTTACATAATAATAACTGTACTTATACTTATGTGCCTGCCTATTCCTTGGCCTCCCTTCTTTCTGTCATCTTTTCATTATTTTCATCACATTCCTCGCCACTTTCCTTCCTTGATGCCCTTTGCACTCTATATTTCTTACCTGAGCTAAAGCAAGGCCTTTCATTAAACCTTCTCAAACTCGCTTTCAACTTTTCTCAAGAAGCACATCACATCATCACGGTGCGTTATTTTTTGGATGAATGAATATCAGGAATGTTTTTGCTTCCTTCATAGTTATGTTTTGGTGCAGAAGATCTGTAGCAGTGATGTGATGATTCTAAAAGTGGATACCTATCGCATTTTATTCGATTGCGTTATATCTATCACAAAACTTTAAACATTTCAAAAGTAGGTTAATCAATCAAAAAGTTGTTTTTTATATAAATTGACATCGTCATAATATAAAATCCCGTAAAATCAACATGTACATGTCTCAGCTGATGGATTGGATTGGATGATGTTGTTGATGATCTTGATAAGCAACGGACATAACTAACGGTCAAAATGTTCTTCATCCAATCCCATCATCATCACATCTCCCTCGATCCCATCATCCCTCCTAAAGTCTCGCCCTATATATTGCAATGAGAATTTCGGAATGTTTTGAATTGATGAAAGGGAAAGCACCATCATATTATATACTCATGTTGTGTAGTCACTTTTTCATGTGCATATATCAAGGGGCACAATTTATATAAGCAGTGGTTTCTATCGTGTAGCGGTTCGGTGAGTGAGATGAGGTGAAATATTTGGACCCTTTAAATTCCAGTTTGGAGAGCAAGGATCATTACCGGTCCGGTGTTGGGTAAAGAAGAAATGCATTCAAATAGGGACCCTCCTATTCCTTTCATCCAAAAGTGAGAGAGAGACCGTTCCCTTTAAAAATTAAAAGGCACCAGTACCTCAACAATACTGAAAGAAGAGGAAGCAAGGTTGGATTCGTGCTCAGGAATTACAGATTTTTAACCAGTAAATATTTTTGCTTGTGCATTCATATCAACAAAATTCAAAACCAAAATTGCTAATATTGTAGTGAGAACAATTGCAAAATGGTGCATACGCATGCACAAAATTATTGTTTTCTTCACGTATAAAATTCTTCATAAACAGTTTTTATTATCTGTGCAAGTGATATTCAATCAGAATTGAAAACTATCTGAGCACATAACTCGCATTTTTCCAACATGCATCACAAAGAGACATTTGAAGCAAGTGATATTTGAATACCAATAAAATTCTTCGTCTTGCCAAACTGTTTTGTGATCAAGATTTTCTAAACCCTGGAGAAAATAGCTAGCTCATATATCTGTGGTTTGGTTTTCAATATAGTGGAAGTGATTGAAGTGGGTACTGTGGCAGAGCCTAAGGTGTCAAGTTACCATGTCTCAAGCCACTTATAACTTGATCTCCAAGCTTTTTAAACTGTCAAACAAGTCAAAGAGTAGACGGAGATAAAAGGATCAAAGGAAAGAGAGAAGAACGCACAGCACAGTAATAAGTCGGGCAGAACGGTGAAAACTCTAGCCAGACTGACTGACTCCAAGCAATCCGGGTAACCCATATATATAGTAAATCAAGTAAGTAGCCTCAACTCAACCCCCACGCACGGTCAACCTCAAATTCTTATGTCGCAAGTAGTCTTTCCCCAAAAAGAAAAGAAATAAGAAGGTTGCTTTGCTTACTTGCTTGCTTTCTACTTACATTCCTTTACACTATAACATTACACCAGTTGACTAAAATGGAGCAAGTTCAGTTTACGAGGAAAAGAAAAAGTCAGTCAGCCAGGCTGCTTAGCTTAGCTTACACTTAAATAAACGGGATTGGAATACATGAGTCGATTCGTTGAATGAGGAGAGGATGCATTCATTGAATCTTGAGAATACTGCTGCCCGGTTCCGCTTCCCGATTCTTTCTTTTTTTTTCTTTCTGAGAAAAGTGAAGGCTCGACTGGGTCCTTAACCCAGGGTTGTTTGGTGGTCCATGAAAAAAATTCATTTCGCTTGTGGTGGTCTGATCTGGTTTCTTTCCTTGCCTTCATTTCTATATGGTAGGCTTATAACTTGCCTCTGGTTTCACATCCATACATACATCAACTATTTTCCCTGGAGAAAGAAAGCACCGTGTCCATCGTTGAATAATAGATGATAACTAGAGATCTGTTTTTAAATGAGGGCACTGGGGGAATTTGAATTATTGGAAGAAGAGACTGCAGAAACAGGAGAGAGGGTTGAGTCGTGAGAATTTCCAATGAGATCATTCTCCCATCCAACCAACCAGCAATTCCTCATCCAAGTGAAGAAATAGTGACACAAGAAAACTGATCTGTCCCAATTTCCAATCTTGTCCTGTGTTTTCTTCTAAGAAATGGTATATCTCGTATGTATATTCTTCAAGAAATGAAGTTATAGTGTGATTCTTATCTCGTTTGATGATTTTTTTATATTGGACACCGTCAAAATTTATGAGATGGAAATTTACCTTCCCTGTGCCGTCTGGAGGATGGTGTGATTTATATATTATAGCAGAGAGTGGTGGTAGGTTGATGGTGACAGCGGCTTTTGAGACGAACTCTCATCGAGAATTTGCACATTTGTCCTTGGTTGGAAGAACATTAATCCAAATACGTCCTGAAATATTCTGCATCACGACAAGATTTTTACATCATAGGAATTAAATTAAGGGTCTTATTTTTATTTATGATTGTTTTGCGAAATTGACTGATGTTCCAATAAGACTGGTATGAGTGAAAATGTGTATGGTTTGAATTGACTATCCTTTGGCTTTGATATTTTGAAATTTGCCAATGCTCTATACTTGTTCTTCATGGTTGGAAGAACAAGATATTATTGAATAAGCGAAGAAACTCTAAAACTCACCTAAGATACAGTAAATAGACTGACACGGGTCAATAAATTGAACAATTTTCTGAGCAATACCTTTCTTTCTCCTCCTTCAAAAGGAACCGTCTTTTTGTGGAGTTTACAACCTTAAAAAATGCTACACAAGATTGTCATGAGAGGTGAACATGAAAAAATAACAACAAAATAAATCGATTCCAAAAAACACAGTCAATATTGAATTTGTTGGGCAGTTTGACACATGTTTGTTTATTCGATTGTTCAGCCATATTTGAAGGATTGGATCTTATGTATTTAAGGGAACATCTTTAAGATAAATATTTGTACGTGGACTGTTTTAGTTTAGATTGAAGTATTTTCATAAATTATGGAATGGCGAGCATTTTGCTCTTATTTATAAATGATTAAACCAATTCATAAAATATATTTAGAAAATATTGGGATAGGATTCTTTTTGCTTTCGGTTACTGGGTCTTCAAAACTGCATTGTATGAAAATTTCTATTTTGGAATCATGTTTTATGGTAATCATGGCAATTTTGAGAATTTTGCCTGAATATGAATGCTTCCAACTTTGTACTTCCAACCAGACTTCTCCATTCACACACCCCTTCTCCTCCCTCAGATTGGCATACATAGTGTCAAAATCCTGCTTTTAAATGTGCGTGAACTTAGTTTTGAGGTGATGATGCTTTGATTGGATGGAGTTGCTAAGTGAGATAAGATATCACGATGAGGAGTATTTGATCAATATTACAAGTCATTTTCTCAGGAGTAAGGCATATACAACTCCTTCCTGTTTGCTTTCTCTTTACGTTGCTTGATCACAAAATCCAACTTTATCTTCTTGAATAAGTAGTAATAATTTTAAAAGTTTAACCCAAACTTTGACCCAATGACGCGGATGAATTGACTAAAACGTGATCACACTTTCTCTATTAAAGAGAAATATGAAGTCGCATATTTGAAAAGTTGTGTAATTGCATGGTTTTAAAAGTTTTGTTAAACCACTGCTGCATTTAGTTTAGGATAATATAGTATTCCAGACTGGTCGTCCCGTTCGATCACGGTTTCAAGGTTTTTGATCAAAACAAAACTTTGGTGAAAGCCGTGTTATCCTTTCCTGCATCAAATTTCTCTCAATCTCGAATAGAGCGTTTAAAATAAATGGTGACGGTGCAGTTAGGAAGATAGGGAAGACATGATAGTGTGAAGTGTTGATGTGACAAGTGAGAGCAGTAATGAAAATGTCATTATTAGATTCACTATCCTCAGGTATAATATTTCAACGAGACGACTGACAGCTAAATTGTGAAATAAGTTGAAAATGTCCTACTTATGATGACAGTATCGTATTAACTTTGACTAATTCCATTTTATTTGTATAATCTTTTAGATGGCATCTGTAACTACCTTTCGAAGTCCATTGTCCGCGCCCCAGGGAAATTCGTCCCATCAACCGGACACATCTGTCCATTTTCCCTCCACTTCTTGTTCCTTTCGAAGAAGTCGTAGTCGTGTCTTTTATGATTCAGAGTATACGAGTGGAACTTCATGGGAATTTCGTGGAATTGATTCACCTTCGTACTACACTCAAATGCACCTATCCGTTCTGCGTTCCCCCCAAGTCCTTCATAACAACAGCAATAATGCCCGTTTGAATTGCTCTCCACTCCCGATAATGATTGCAAATACGTCCTCATCCTCAGTTAATCATAGGAGCATCCCTTCCCCACCCACCAAAGATGACTTGAGTGACGGAAGCCGGAACTCGACTGGAAGTTCTACAGGAAGTCATCGAAGTCAGGACTCTGGATTCTCAGATTCTGGAGAAGTAAGACCACCAAGGAACAGTTTGGCTATTGCCTCAGCCTCACCACACCCTCAACATATTAGCAATTCTCCCTGCGTTCAACTGCATCACAACCAAATCATGGCGACAAGTGGCAGCTGCAACATTAATGGTATTAACAGTAACCTTATTGTTGGTAACTGTGGTGGCGTGGAAGCCAGTAAAAGCTACGTGTCCCCAAATGGTAGTGTAGCATGTCGATATAATTTGTCTAATCAAAATGCAACCTATACAACTTTCGTCCGTGATATAAACCACCCCCACCGTTACCAAGAAGTTCAGCCTATTTACTCGCCTGGTGGTAGTAGCTATGCGCATGAACAGCAACAAATATATTATTCATCTAATCCAGTACCCAGCCCGATAACAGGATCGGGATGTGGAAAGTTGATGACGATTCATAGAAATGGGTCTACATTCACCCTTCCCCCAAGAAACAGCCATTCAGATCCACACATTGTTACCCAAGGGGAGATCAACGGAAATGGTGCTGTGGGGACGGATAGTTGTTCTAATTGTATTTATCAAGAGATTGTATTATCAAAACATCAAGTCGAGTCCCTAATGCAATCCTCGTCCAATTGCAATTCCTCTCAGCAGTATCACCACCACCTCGGTCAAAATAGGTCGACTGGAGGGCAATCCGGAAACTACGCTTTGTATTGCACAATTTCACCATCTATCGAAGCCGAGCAAAATGGACGCCTCGGTGCTCCCATTTGCGCTTCTACACCTAAACGATCAAATTTGTCTATATCCAATACCTCCTCACGGTTGTCCGTCATGAATAAGATTGACAACAAGATTGACAACTTTGAAAGCTTAAATAAGAACCAGCGTGCACTGGACACCAACAACAACAGCAACAACTCAAACTCTTCTTCAAATGTCTCCTCATCAACTCTAGCTGTATCCAACCAGGTTAAAATTTCCCCCAAAAATCTCAACTACCAGTTTTCAAGCGAACTTTCGCCTAGTTCACAGCCTGGAAATGCTTCAGCTTCCTCTTCTAATTCCCACCAAGAAAAAAGTAATAAAAGTAGCAAAAGCTCAAAGAAACATTCAAAGCAGTCACTTTCGCTCTCTTCTATCTCCCAAAAGTCAAAAAGTCCTCACAACTCATCCACATCCTCATCAACTATATTAGACTCTTCTAAAAATAAGAATAAGACGGTGGTACAACGGGGACCACTTCCTCTCCCACCCGTTGCACCCACACCTCCTCCTTCAACCACGACCCCGACCACTCATGTCCAAAATAATAACAACAACAGCTTTACACCCAATGAGTTTTCAACTTATGCTAGTCACTCACAACTAAAGTCCTGTATCAAAATCCGTCCCGAGTGGAAAAATCTGTCAAAATATAAGACGCGTGACTCGGAATGTTCATATTCCGAGGCAAGCCAGGGTCAAGTTACCTTTTTGGATGGGAGGATTGCGGAGAAATCAAATTTTGACAATGATGCCATGAGATTATGGCTGCATGAACTGAGATCTCAGACAGAAAATGAATGCTTTTACATGCTGCAAACTAAGTCAATAATTTCAGAAGAAGATATCAGCCCCAATGGAGACAAGGGTCAGCATATCACAACAACCGTCACATCAGATTCTGACAGTGGGACATATGGTTCTCAAGAAAGTGGATCATCCGCACCAGAAGAAAATAATAAAAAAGGGAAATCGGGGAAATCTGTTGTTGAAGCTATTCACAATATTTCAGCTCCATTAATGAGCATCAAAAACGTGGAAGAAATGGCCAACGTTGTCTCTGCAGAGTTTGCCAAGATTTGCAAGTAAGAAATTATCTTTATTGCAAATAAAATTCATGCATTAATTATACATACACGCAAAAATACAAGTTTTGTTAGGTGTCAGAGGAAGAAAAATGGTTTCTCCACATATATTTGTTCTCTGGTTAATTGATTAGTAATTAAACGGCGCACGTTATTTCATCTTAATCAATTAACGTCAGTTTTCCAGCAGCATATGTTTCACAGTACAAATTTACATGTGAGATTTTTGGATTGATCAAAATTGACACAATAATTATACATATGATTCTTGATTACACGAACGAACTGGAATCATTTCATGTTCTATTGTTACGACGTCCAATGGCAAAGTGCAAATAGAATGCAAATTTTCCTGTTCAATTATTATCAAACACCTGCAGTAACACATGAAAAACTTGGATAATTAAAAAAAAGTTGTGGCCTCATAATCTAAAGTCTGTCTGTAATTGTTCAATATCGCTGCATAAAATCATTTTGTTCCCATTTCTGTCAATTCTCACGAATCTTAAATTAATTATTGTTTTTCGAATGTAAATTATGTTTGACTTTTGATTTTTCAGGAACATCGAATTTGGCTTTTTGTCTCAAGTCCCTCGCTTAGTCCTAAACCTTGTCAGCTATGTGGAAGAATTCCTACGAACCTTTCAAGGGACTTCCATGTTTGGAAATCTTCAAAAGTTGGAGAACAAGTTGTCCCGCTCATGCCGTCGTCTCCAAAGATCCGCCCAATTGATGATGGAAATTTCTGGAAGCTCAGCGCAATACAAACATCCCACCAGTGTACACTCCATCATCGAGTCTGAAAATATGAAGAAGGGAGAAGGCTATCATGTCGCAGTGAGTGAGGTTGTGGACGGCATCGTCACTGTGGGCAATCTCTTTAGTCAAGTGGTGGACTTGAGACTGACGCGAGATTTAACCTGTATCCTAGAAACGGTAGAAGGAGGTGGAGTGCCTGCAAAAGTAGCATTAAAATCTTTCGCCAACATTCTCATGGATGGGGGCAACCACTTGTGCAGACTCGCCTCCGAAATCCGAACAGTTCGAGGGATGTTGAGTGTTATTTTGGATGCCAAGGACGATTACCTAAGAATACTTTCCCTTCGATGCTTAGCTACTATTTTATGTGTGGGGGAAGCCGTCAAGGATTTCGATAGGGTGAGTGAACAAGTCAATAGCTTCATATCCGGTGAATTTGGTTGACCACTGCATGGTTTATGACTGACACTTGACAACTAAAAGTGTGGTATTAATTTCTAATCGAATTTTCCTCAAAAATACACTCCAGATATGACTCCAAGATCATCATCGGCAACAATAAGCGTGGATGTATTTCATGAACCTAAGTATTTACATAGTATATACGCATTAAAAAAATGGTTTGGGAATCCCCGATCATGGTTTACTTCCGTTGCGATGAATTAAATAACTTTTTCTAATTTTTGGTGGTTACATTCAACCTTCCTTTTTGGTAGGCGTAAATATTTTGTGCAAAAAAATATTTCATAACACACTAACTGCGAATTTCGCTTTAATACCGGTTGTACTCTTTTTTTCATAACTCAGAATTATGATATTTCTCTCATCCACAAACAAAACTCATTCAGACCAAATTGGTAGCCAAACCACACAAGTAACTTTACACTATTATTTACGCTACAAGCGACAACCAACAAGGGCATTTCCCAAACCATAAATGAAACCGAAACCGCTGGTGTGGAGTATTAACTTGGTAGTTTTGTATTTTCACTTTTCTTACACAAACACGAGTTTTTAAATCATGGATGATACTTGTCATATGCGTTATCAAATGAAATGTATGTAATGAGGTGAATTTTGAATATTTTATAGGCAAGCGGATTCGAAATTGTAGCCGACTTTATGTATGAGCCGATGTATTCCTTTGACCTAAAGATTGAAGCTGTTTCTGTGTTGACTCAAGCAACAGATCCTTGGATTGATTTGGAAACGTCATTGAGTACTCTGGGATCAAACTTGGATAAAATTGTGGTTGCTCTGACAAGTAATAATAATTCCAAATGCATCCCTTTTTGTTTATAACCTCCATAATGCATACAATGCTCTTCAAAATTATTTTGATTTACGTAAACATTGATGTATTATTAAAAACAGATCTAATTCCTGAATGTGCATCTTCCGAAGAACCATTTCTGCTCGTTGTCGCAGCCATTTCCAACCTCACATTTTTGGAAGTTTCTTCTGTAAAAATTCTCCGAAGGTGCAACACAATCTCTTTCATCATCAACGTCATTGAGAATGCAGGATGCAACTTTTCTGTTTTTGTGTTGGATCATGTACGAACCTTATAGATTTACATATTTGCAATGCTATGTACATATATATATATATCATATTATGGTTTGGTATTATGCAGGTAGCAACTATTTTGGCAAATATGGCAGGCGTAGAGTCCTGTCGTGACTGTATCGTCAAATCTGGAGGAATTCATGCACTGCTCAACTTTCTCCATAAACGACCAACTCCTACCCTTGAGTCTGCGGCGGAGATTATGGCATGTGAGCGAGTTCAACAAAAATCTACAATTGCAATTTCAAGGTATGCATTATTATAAAACTGTTGAATAACATTTATTGTCAATTGAGGTATGGTTCTTCATCATTGCTTGTGCTTAATTTACAGACTGTGTTCGGAGGAAGGGGTGGCAAAACTTATTATGGAAAGGGGAGGACTCCACCGTCTTATTCAACTTTCTCGCAATGAAAAAGAACGAAACTATTCTGACGGAGTTCTTATCGCGGCTTTGGTAAGTAAATTTTACGACATATTCCACCATTACTTTCAATTTGTACATTACGAGAAAGTACTTATTTTATATATTCTTGTTTCTATTTTCTGTAGGCGACACTCCGCAAACTGGTCACTATTTGTGGAGATGAATCAATCCGAGATTTACAAGCTGACGATTTAATTCAACCCAGACTTTTGGACTCGTTTCTTCTCTATTCTTCTCGGCAGGAAAGCTACGTTTAAGTGAAAAAGTGTGACACGCCGTCCAGAAACTAATAGATATGGTACATAGAAATAGCCGTATTAATTGTTAGAAATCCTCATCTTCTAGATTTTATGGAAATTGAGTCATCTGCTTTAAACTTTTGCATCTGAGCTCTCTGAGATGATTAAAACCATACTTTAACAACAATTTTTGGTATAATGAACTTTCTTTGAACTTTTTAAAATTAATAGCGTTTTTGAATAGACATCATATACCAACGTGCCTTTTAAAGTGTATTTAAATTAATGATTTTTATATTAGTTAGGGTATACAACAACTGTTGAGGGGTTTAATGTTACTGTTCTGAATTGTTCAGTTATTATTTAACTTTTTTGTGAATTTTTGTCGCGTTGTGTTGAAAAAATTTGCAAGGGTAAAATTTAAGGATATGTAGATTGGCTAGCATAAATAAACTTAGAAAATAATTATAATGGCTATTTATCCCAACTTTCATGGTCTTTGAATAAAATTATTCCATAATAATATTTTGATTAATAAAGTACAAGTTGAAATACGCTTTAAGATGAAATAGATAAAAATGAAAGAAACTCGTCGTCACAAAAGTTTGGTAATAATGTTTATATTTTACTTTCAGCAAGTAAATTTATACGCAAATTCGTGTCTCGAACACTAAAAAATAAATTTGTTGCTAATACTGCAGAGGTATTAATTTCATACAAACTGTTTTGTTCTCAATGTTGTGACATTGTTAGAAGTCAATCCTCTGACACATTTTCCCATTAATACTACATGTAATATATCTTTTCGTACACACTTGTTCTAACTTTTATGTAAATACTGAGGATATTGTTGCGTATCTTATTTGCTTATAAAAACAAGGTTAATTTAAATTCGTTTTATTTGCAACGGTTTCTATAATTTTATATTCGAGCTTATAACTTTGCTAAATTTAAAAAAATGAATGTCCATTTAAAAAAAACTACTATAATAAATACTATAATAAATTAAGTCATCTGAATCAAGCTGAATTGTATGCATATTCTTATCACTGCATATAACAGGTTCAATTGTTTCGTATTTCCACCAAAACTAAACAGAAATGCAATACTCAGCAAATCAAGTAAAGCAACCTTCACATTGACATTGCATGCATAGATTCCATTCCACGCAAGTTTGACCCTGGCAATGGCACTGCTGCTCACAACTTGCATCTCAACTAGCATACATTGAAATTGCCTGCAGTCAATTCCAGCAATTTTTCACACAAATATCTGCATTAGTATATATTATTAATCCTCTGTTTAGCAAAGACAACAATTAAAATTTTTTGCTGTAGATTGTGTCGTATAAAACTCTGGTTAACCTATGATATTAAACAAATTACACGCAACTTCAATATGAACCTGTACAAATTATTAAGGTACGGCGGCTCTTCTGTCTATGTGAAAAATTTGCGAAAATTTAAAGTCCCTAAATTCTTAAATGCTAAAGAACGCATTTCTGCATTAATTGATAGGATAATCAATGAATGAAGTAAGTATACATACATACTTCATTGATAATTTTCTGTAGAATGCCTGTCTCATCTCATCATCTTAAATCGCATGAGCTTCCAGCGTGATTTAATGCAACGCATTACATTACATTACAAGGTGACTGTCTGTGTATCAAGTTCATCACTGGTTTACACTTCTATAATCAATAAACATGCATAACGTAAATAGGAGTAATTAGCGCATTACATTACATTGAAGTGCAGTGATGAATCAAGAAAGATACTTATATTTTGCAGAATTACATAAAACCAATAATAATTTTTTTTTATCAGACATATCCGACAGACAGACAACTTCATCGTGAAACTGACCCACTCACATTATCATCACAATCCCACTAATATAAATAATAATGTACGAAACAACCCAGCAACCATGCAATGCAATAGACAAGTCTGCTGCTGCAAACGGGTGGAAATAATAATTTTGATTTTATTTCCCCAAACAGTGAGAAATTGCACAATATCTATCTGATGTTGATCATCATCATCATCATAGCACTACTAAACCACCATCATTGTATTACACTATCCTTCACACCACAACTGAGCAAGTCCAATGTCCAAATTGCTGGATGGATGCTATATTATAACATAACGTGACTTTTGATGGTCTTGTATCCAGGCAAATTTCATACCAAGTGAGGTTGGTACATTTTTGCCAAGACTCGTTTATCCAGTCCTGTTCTACAATTAACATTGGCAATCGCAATCCATCCATGCAAACGTTTGGATGAAGAATTGTGATATAATTAATATATACATACGAGTACATAGTTAATGTTATGTTGTGTGTGCATTTTGTATTCAATAATGTGTTATGAATCCTGACCATGCGCACATTTTATATAGCAACAACAAGAGCACCTTGTCTACAAGTAAGAAATAAATAAAGGAGAAGAGGAAAAGGATTGGTCATGGAACATAATTAAAATCTCATCCAATTAATTCCCCCCGTTTGCTAGCTAGCATGCATGACATTCTTCTTCTTGCTGTCTGTATTTCCCCACAAAACCGAACTGTGATCACTTTTATTTAGTTTAATAATACGAAGAAACCTGTTTCAAGTGTGGGACGATGAAATTATTCAAGGAAAGTGCATGTATGCAAGAATACATATTAGTTTGGTTTACATGTATATTATTTTATCATGATTTTATTGCACACGGTTAAAATAAAGCGTGGTCCAAGCAGTGTTTTTGATTTTTGATTTAACCAATGTCAATCCTGTATCCATTTAAATCTCTGGATATTATTTTAGAGTAAAGAAAATATTCAGAAATCGACATTTTGAAATACAGAAGTGAGTGCCATATATCTACAATTTCTATTAAAAGTTGAGGATTCCTAGAAATTTCCACATCATTGAATACCAATAGATTTCGATTTCAACGACGGGGACACATCCTTAAATTTAACTCGATCAAAAAGCGATGCAATTATTAACATTGAAATTGTATGCTGGTGGGTGTGTGTCGAATGAAATGATGTACTCCCTAAACGACACATTTTCTTTAAACGTCAACTGCCAGGAATAAGGGATCATGTAATTGTCGAGTGATGTGATTCTCGGACGAGGAAAAGAAATAATGGAAATTGGTGCAATAATCCTCCGACCTACAGCAACTACGAATTTCTTAGAGTAGTCCTGTATTTCTACACAACAAATATATTAATATATTTCTTTCAAATATATTTTTATATTTCTTTCTTTCATATTTCTTTCATCATCTTGTCCTTGACATTCAATTTAAAAGAATATAGAGTAGAATTTAGGTATGCATGGCATATAGTTAATTAATAATAAGCTATTTAAAACTTAGATTTGTGTGATTATCTGCTCTGATTTAAGATTATCTGTATTACCTACCCCACCCACCCGTCAATATCCCTCTTGACTGATAAAATCCAATAAATTGAAAAAAATGACTTCTATCAATTCAAAATATCTTTTTGTACATTTATCAATGGTCAGTCAATTAGTCATAGATATACATCACCTTCTGTACATTTATTTTAAGTTCGCTTTTGTTGATATTGCAATATTTGAGTTTCCTCACAAAATAAGGAAGTCCGTCCTTTAAAGATTGCAAAGTTTTTAAGGTCAAAGCTGGTCATTTTTCCTGCCCGTTGTGCAACTCAATATTATATAACTCGCAGCTTTGCATGACGAGAGTTAACTCGATTGCTAGTAGATACATTACCCATAGTGAGCCTCCAGACAAGTGTTTACAACAAATTTGCATCTTATTGTACATTTTTAATGTTCTGCAACGTTTTCAATATCAATTAAGCCTTATGACTAAAAGTGGTCTGGTGTATAGATGTATAAATAAATATGTATGTCTGCTGATTTTTTATTATGTGTGTTAAAATGAAGTGCAAACTGCAAATGTTGCAATTCTGCCTACCACAATCAACCAGATACAGGTAGATAAAACGAACAGACAAAAACCAGACGTATGTATCTCTATGCATACGAACAATCAGTCCTGTTCCAGATCAACCTCAACTAATTTTACTTTACGACTTTATATCTTAGAACATTTATTATCCAATCAAATCAAATCAGTTTTGCTTATGCTAGAGGATATGTCTACGATATTCATCTAGCTTTAACTCTGTTGCTACTGCTAACTATAAAACTACGCTGAAACAACTTTAATCATATAGGCTATTTACTAATACTATGGGTTGGATAGAATCATCGTTAATTTTAGTATTCTGCAAGTCGTGTAAAGGTAAAGATGATAGCCTATGCGGCTTGGTAGAAAAAACATACAAGTATTTCCATTTACAAAAGTATGCATTAATAATGTTCGCATTTAATTAAACAACTGGATCTGGATCAGACGACTCCCATCCAAAGTGACAAAATTTTATAGTATTGAAATATATAGATAAATATTCTATCCATCCCGTCCTGGTGACAGGGTGGGTATGATTTGATTGGATAGTGAATTTGATTCAGTTGAATGCATTCAATGATGAGCAGACAAGACAAGCCAACCTAGTGCCCTATTGACTTTGACATTGAATAACCTACAATCTAAACTAAACTGCAGACAATTGCAGGGAAAGAACAATGAAACACATTCATCCCTCTCTGTTATTATTATCCAATCCAATCCAAGCCCATCATGAGGAAAATGCATGATATGATATTCCAGAAGAAAGAAACACACTCCTTCATTCTTTTAGCTCCTATCTCCCATTGCATTTTATTGAAGAGAGGATTTTTTAGGTTTGAATAGGAACCATATTCTCCGATAGATTTAGACCATGTATACTTTCGATTCAGCTACAAATTTGCAATTTCGCCAGTATCAAACCCGGATTTTTTTTGGATTAAGATAGATAAGATTACAAGAAAAAGTTATTGCGTAAATTATGCCGATCTAATTTTTTGAATGTGCAAATTTTGAATACACGGTCCATTACATTTCTCAGCAATGCTCTGAAATAGTTAAATAATTCTGTGCAATAATTATTAGCATGTACTTGTGGATATATGTTATATTTCCTCTTTATTTACATCACATTATTAATTAATACCCTGATTTATCATCATCATTGTCATATTATATAAAAAATACATACATCGTATCAGTCCAGTGTTTTACGTGGTTGTTATTCATTCAGAACAGAATCTATTATTATATTGTTAAAGTCTCTGCTAAGCTTAGTATCATTTTTTCGTACCTATTACAGAATTGTTGTTACTATGCAAAAATATAATGCTTTCATGATTACACTGCACTTTATCCATTATTCTTGCATGCACAATTCTACTTATACAAAGATGACGCGTGCATTTTGCACCGTTTTAGTCTGCCGACAAGGTTACACGGCTACTGCTGCTGCACGTGGCGGAAATATTGCGGCAGTAGGTCATGATGACCCTTCCACTGACTGAAGGACCTCGATCGCCAAATGTTCCTGTGCAAATTAAATAACTGTTATTGCTCCCACAAGTGCGAATGACCAAGTTAATCTCATCCCACACTTACTTTGTCCCAACACCACTAACTAACTATGTACGTATAATGCATGTCACGCCAAAACACATTCCAGCAATTGAAGTTTTTTAATGTTGTGGGATATGCATGCCAAATAAAGCAATATGTGGGCTGTTAATAGAATTAAAGCATGGGATGTGTATGACATTTCCATATTTCATTTCGGAAGTAGTAACTTGGTATATTCACGTCCTATGTTATAAAATTTTTAATTCTTAATTTTAGTTGTAGATTTTGAAATTAGTAATGAATTTTACAAAAGTTTGACTAATACTAATACGATTGTATATTTCTATTTCTCATTATTAAATATTAGTCAGTAGTACAGATACATATCGGAACATGCGAGTACTTATATATGAATTGAGTATTAAGTGACAATAAATCAATAACTACAGATAAATAAATGAATGGCATTAAACAAAACAAGGTATTGGGCAAGGGTTGTTGTTACACAAGTGCATTAACTGTCATTATTGGTAGAAGAAGCAACAACAATAAAGATTGAGCGGAAGGGGTTGTTGGCAAGTTGAGAAGGTAGGTTAGTTAGGTACCTACCACACGCGCTGCAGCTTCACCTTAACATTGAAATTGAATTGGAATGATCTTGACTTGCACAATTATTAAAACATGACAAATTAAATGCACATTCACGAAGGAAGCACATAGGATTACAATAGTTAAGGCCAAACTCAACTAACTGTATAGTATTATTGTGTAATATGTATATGTACACTTTATATTGATAATTCTCCATCCGATTCCAGGCCATCCGTATTATTCCTCACCACGTTTCATAATCCCAAGTCAGGAATTTGTATTCCCGACTTAATCCGCGTATAATTTTGAGATCATTCAATTTAAGGAAGAAAAGTGGAAATCGATATTTCATAATTTTCTCTGCTTGTCATCTGCAGTTGCCATCCTTTAAAATTATTCAAAAGCATTAAGAAATTGATTGTGCACTGTGCTTGAGTTGTTGAGATCTGGAAAAATTTGAAGGAAATCCTCAAGTGAGGATGTATTAGTATAACTATTACATTATTCAGAGCAAAAGATGAGTTGGTGTTGATTTTTGTGCACGTGGAAATTTTGTCCGTCAATCCAGCATCGACCTTCTTTAAACAAATCCAAAGTAATAATAATAATGTGTATGTATGTATTGCATGTGCAAACTTTGTCCAATACCTCTCCGTGTTTGCGAATTGGATGGTTTTTGCATGTTGCAAATTTTGGAGTGCACAGAATTGCACATAAGAGCATGTATGATGTGTTTGCAAAAGCATGTATGTACTCGTATGTAAGGTATGTACCTACCATTTGACACACATTTCGTTCCTTCTCTACCTCAACTGCACAGCAGCACAACAGCTATCATGGAAAAGACGCTTGTTGTATGTATGTATTATTTACTGTGTATATTATTAGGTATTAGTTTAAGTAGCTGCACTTTTTTTAATTTGCTTTTTTTAACGCATCCAGTTAATAAAGATTATTGATAATAACAACAATTATTAGTTATAACAAATTGTTAAATCATTTTTTATAGGTAGAGAAATTGTCAAAATTCTTATTCTCTCGAAATTTGCTCCTGCTCCGATATTTAAATCGCACATTGATCTCCTTTATTGCATTCATCATCATCATATCACATCACAGAAAGTGGAAATGGTTAAGTACTTGTTCCATGTCAAATGGCATCATTATTATTTCTGGGCTTTTATTAACTTTATTAATTCATCCCACTCAATCACTTACTTGTTACTTACTTGTTACTCACTTGCATGCGCCTCCAATAATAATTTCTGTAGTGTTATGTTGTTAATAATACTAATATTCCACGTTGGTTAAAGAGCAACCTCGACCGAACTGCTTTTAGGGAGCTGGAAAAACGACTCGTGTCAGTCAATGCTAAACTCACCAACTGGCCTCATCTCATCTCCTCAACCAAACCACCCAACAACCTAAATTATTATATGTGGAAAAAAGGGATGAATGGAAGTTCAAATAAGGGCAAGTGATTATTTTCACTGATATTATTATTATTACTGCCAAACCAAACTGGATCAGATTTGCCATAATATGTAACCACGAATGCATCCATCCATTCCAGTATATCCATTTCCCTTGCACGAGCCATGAGTTCGATGTCAACCTTGATATTTGCACATCTCTTTTTAATTCTTTACCTACACAGTACCAAACCAACTTCCACCCTATCTATATATATATGAATTATCTTATTTTTATATCATATTATATTAAATTCTCATGATGTGTGTGCTAAATAATGTTTATACTTACTTTTATGTATTAGGTATTGTTCATCACCCTGAACCTCGCAAACACAATTTATTTACAAGAGGACATGGCCACTATGTTCCCAATAATGATGACATTACGTGCTTACATCCTTCCTATAGTCATTCTAGTATAGAGTGGTAACTAACCAGAGTTTTTTATTTGTTTGTTGTGTATGGCAAGTATTGCATTGTAAGCATGCAACAGTTAGTTATTATACATATCTTCCATACATACATACTATGAAAAAACCTTTCCTATGAAAACCCTTTCCTTGATGTAACTGTTAAATGCATCTCTATACTCCATGTGTGTACAATGGTTTCTCTCTCATTCTTGTGGATAAGTCCAGAGAGTTAGTCACCTTTACAATGTAGGTGGCAAGTTATTAGGCGGT
This sequence comes from Folsomia fimetaria, assembly GCA_034695645.1. Taxonomy (NCBI): domain Eukaryota; kingdom Metazoa; phylum Arthropoda; class Collembola; order Entomobryomorpha; family Isotomidae; genus Folsomia; species Folsomia fimetaria. Next base: position 28,397 of record JAQFZJ010000199.1, on the reverse strand, counting down.
ATTACGTAACCGCAGTTTTAACACGGTAGCATTTCTGAATTTAAGTTAGTTAATTGTATCATATCTTTGAAAGTTGAGACTTGTTAATTCATCAGTTTTTGTAATCATTTCTGTCATCAATTCATAATAGTCTTCTTATTATAGTCGTGCAGGGACCACTCCCACTTACAAGCAAGCCCTTTAAATTCGGTGGGTTCTACATATCTGGGCAGTATAGTGACTTACTCAAGTTCTGATTAAACTGAGAACTAAAAAGTCGCTTATTGCCTTCGTTGTCTCATCTCACCTTACCTGACTCACTTACTTACCTAGTTTTGCTTAGTTTAGTGGGGCTGTTGGTCGGTGGGTGAGTATGGCTGGGTTGAGTGTCAATACTTATTAGAGACGTTGCTTGCTGTTATTAGAGTTAGTTAGTTATGTTGGTACACAATTGCAATGCAAAACTGTTGGACTGGAGAGAGAATCATGTACAAGTTGCAATGCATAAAGATACCTAAATGGTTAAAAAAAAGTATTCTCCATATAACATCATATTCTATTCTGTATATATATATATATTGTGTGTGTATTAAATGTATATGGATCATATACATACATGGCAATACAGGGTGAAATAGTTGTTGGGTGTCCACATATATATTGTTGATACGATATGTATGCATTATACAAGAGGAGGAGTAGGACTAGGGTTTGCAATATAATATTATGGTATTATACTGGTGGGGGACAGGCAGGAATATGAAGGAGGATGCAATAGCCAATGCAGCAAGAGCATCAGAGATCTATTGAGATTTTGCGAAATAATTGTTCATTGGAAAAAGCCTTATTCTTCCCTCCAGCTCCAAACTTTCCTCATTTTCCAGTAAATCGTTGCCGACGCCTCACTTTAGTAGTTCAGTCAGTCAGTGGTATATTTTTGGTGCCCTTTGGTTGGTGCCAGGAATAATAGTACGATACATACTCTATAAGAATCAAGTATATCATTAGGATTAACATATTAAGGCTCTAATAACTAAAGAATTAATCAGGAGGATGAGAGATTCGGTGGTCCTACCACATAATAATATCCTGATTGTTATAATATAGCCAGATATTGCTGAGATACCTTCTTTAACAGAGAGAATTTATTTTGTTGATTAGTTTTAGGTTGTAGAAAATCATACAAAATTTATTGGGTTGGTTTTAATAACAGATTGATAGGAAATCTTCTTGAGGGAAATTGAGACTTCGGATTTTAATAGGGATGGACTACTAATAAGATCCAGAGGTCTTTAGTTTCATTAGTTAAATAACTCAAAAGCAGGTTTTGTGGGTGTATGTTCATTTCACACGGAAGTGTTAAAAGGCAGGAAAATAAGATTTTACGAGTATATATCCAGGTTTTAAGGTAGTTTCTTTTAAATGGATTGAATTAGGGCAAACGGGTTTTTAAGAACATAGTGACACAGTTTTAGCCGTTCTATATTCTAGCCTTGTTTAACGACAAATAATTCAAAAATTGTGATTTGTGAAAATATTTATAGAAATAAACTTGACAAATTTAGTTTTTTAAAGTGAAAAATACAAATTAAATTGTAAAACCGTTTGAATTTTATTCACTATAAAAACAATTGCTCAAATTTGCTGTTAAAAAAAAAGTGGTAAGAAACTCTTTGAAACTTTATGCGCATTAGTGAACCCGTTTAAGAAAAAAGGAATATGTGTTTTATAAACGGAATGATAGTGCAAGTGCAAGGAATGGTTGAATGACTTTATTCTGAAAACAAGTGAGTTGAACAACACCACAGGGGCGTACCCTAGTACCGTTCTACGAATTAAATTTCTGAAATTAGGACAAATGGTAGATTTTATAAGTTTGTGATTTTCAAGGACTTCTGCTTCTTATGCAAGTCTGCCATTGCGATTTCTAGTGCAATTAGTTTGCGAAGCCCTCTTGCGGTTGGTAGGAGAACTGTGTCGTGCCGCGATATTTGTGACGTAGCTATGTTGTGTTATCTCTTGGAGCCAAATTCAAATATTAATTACTGTCAATATTCTGAACTGTCAAATTAATTGAGTTTTTAATTTTTTTGCGTAATGGATGATTATTTCAAACCAATTTTCAACAATTTTCGGAAGTTTTCTTGAACTATGTATATACAAATTAAATTGAATTTAAAATTTATTTTAAGATCTTTCTGAACTGGGAATTATTTAATTCGGAATTTTATCAAACTTAAAAAGGCGCTTTAAAATATTTTGAATTATTTACTACAATTAAATCCACTAGTAAATTCATAAAAAAACTATATAACCCCAGCTTATATTAATCAGAAATAGCTTAAAATTAAAAATTCCAACAATTTATTCAATTAATTTCAAAAATTCAAGAAAAACAAATTTACTAGGTAGCAGTAGTACGCCACTAGCTTAAGCTGGAGCGAGTTGAGGATTGCAAATATTGCATTATATTTACAGCATAACAAACTGAGGTACATTTGCGAGTTCATGTTTACATGTTTCATGAGACTCTTCTCTCATCATCAGTCAGTATTCTACATACATATTCTACATACAAAACTGACACTGACTCACTCCAAGTCAGCAATTCTGTATTATTATTATGCAGTCGATTTGTATATAAACATCAGCTTCAAAAGCAGAGGAGTGAATGCAGCTCCTTTGCTTTTAACTCGTGTATTTAATATTTGCAGCAGTTCGTTTGTTCAACTCTTTCATTCATTCATTCATGCATTGGTTAAAGTCAGCGAGTTCTTCATATTATGAATTTCTGGTTGTTGAACGCGTAGGTTGTGTTGTTGTTATCGTCGCTCGCATTTAATGAATCACTCTGCTTTTTTTCTGTATAAATATAAATACTATATACACACTTGACTTGACTGGATTCAGTTGAGTTGGTGGGAGGTTGTTGCAGGCAGTTAGCGTAATCAGACGAGTTCATTGATTTCTCGTGTGCAATTAGTAGTGCTGTGTAAGTTTTTGCATGAACGTGTTTCAGTCCAGAATGTGTTTGAATGACCGGCATTTTTTTTAGTAATTAATTATGATACTTATTATGCTATGTGTGATATTATTCTTACTATAAATGATTGTTTTTTTTTATTAAAAATTTAGTAATGCTTTCACTTTGCTTTCACCTTGACTTCTTAATTTCATATTTTGAGAAATTTGTTGTGCGACTGGTAATTTAAATTTTTTATAATATGAATTGGGCAAGGTTAACATATAAATAATGTTAAAAAATGCTTAAGGTATGAAAGAAAGTCAATAGGTGATGATAACGAGTTTGAATTTATTTAAAGGATTAGATTTATTATGAGCAATTATAAGATACTGACTAATTTAAAAGTAATTCATAATTGCATAAAAGGCCAAAGAAGTATCTGTGTGCAAAATTGTTTAATTTCTTTTATCAATAAATTTATCCAGCTCATGCAATACATAATTAATTATCGAACGGATGTTTTGTGGAATTTGGTCTGAACTTTGGGCTACTAACCGACTATTTAAACAGGAAGGCTGTAAAGCCAAGCCATCAAGGTTTTGGTTCAGTTTTCATCAATTGTATTTTCTAATTTGCGTAATTTATAGTAAAGCCGTATTATTGATTGCTTATTAGCACGACAAAAAGCCAAACCACGGGATTGTTGCCCACGGGATAGCCTAGAATCCTGTATCCGCTGGATAATTGTCGGTTTGTGTGCAAATGGGATTTCCAAAATTTAGAGCAAGCAACGAACTTGTATAAGCAAAGTATAATACATAAGATGAGAGGTTCTCATTAAGAACAACATTTGGTCAACATCAACTATATTGGATATTAAATTTTGAGAATGTGCAATGCACCTATACATCATTACTTCCATCTCTTCATTACGAGTTAAGAAATATAAGTATCTTTAGAATTCGAATTTGCATATAAAAGATTGTTACCTCCACAATGGACGTGATTCAATGGGGGTCGCAAGTCGCAACCCACATCATAAATTGACGCATCATGTTTCAAGTTTAGTGACCGCATCGAAAACGGTGTAATGTGATTTTTCAATGAGTAAGGCCACCAGATTATGATGATGATGAATTAATTGGTGATTGAAGTTGCAATTAAATTGCCCCTTCAACGGTTGAGTAGTTTCATTCGATGGTATTATTAAGATGGCGACATTTAATCTTTGTGAATGGATGGATGCCTACACGCATATTTGGCCCCCCGTTGAACCGAATGTCCCGAATCATTTATATTTAGATGTGGATAGTTTATATATCGAATTAACTTAACGCTTGAATACTTTGTCTTTGTCTCTGCCTTTGTAAAATATCATTGAAAAACAGTTCTGTGAAGGTGTGTTGTTATTGCATGACTGGCTGGTGATCGAGACTTTGTTCATTCGTGGGTCAAAAATGTCACATGCAATAATGATTGTCTTTATTGAAGAACTTTTTTATAATCAGTCCAGAGAAGTCTATTTTACTGCCTGGTTCATAACAAGGAGTGCATTGAGTTGAATGTATAATTAAAAACAACTTTGTAACATTTCTTTTACAATCAAATCGCTATTTTTCTTTTATGTTACAAAATAACAAGTCCCATTTCATTACATTTCTTGGACACGTGTATCACTTGGGTTTAAAAACGATTAAGAACATGTTATTAATGGTAAACAGTTCTATTGAATGGTTTTATTGAAGATTTTTTTAGCTTCAGCCAGCCACAGCTTTCGATACATACGTATTAAAAGAAATGTTTGCATCGTCTGCGGTAGTGGAACAATTTAATTTCCGTATTTATAATTGGTCATTTTTAAACATCTGAAAATTCAAGTTCGTTTAAGTGATTTAGTATTCAAAACTGTATAAAAAGCGGTGCAGTGAAGGATTATCAAGCACGGGTGGATTTTGTCTTATGGTATTGACTTATGGGTTGCTTGATTGACATTCAATCGAAATAATAGATGAGCCACAAGTTGGGGTTGATGCTTGTGTAGATTACTAACACTGGCCGGGTTCACCTTTTCTATCACGAAACCAGAACGGGTGTCCAAATTACTTGGCTTGTGCTTTGGCATTATGTAGCGGAGTGGAGATGCTTTTAATTTGTATGGAGTCATTGATGAGTAAATGCGATTCATGAAATAAATCAGTTATTTAAACTTTTGCCTTTGCTTGGCTAACGGACGGATGTGATTCTACATTTGAGATATAAAAACATCATACATATACAATCATGCATTAATTTCCGGGGAATATTACGTTTGTAATAATTATGGGGGCTGTAGATGCACATTTATTTTATGTGACTAAGCTATGTAACATGTTTCTAACAATGCAGAGTTGTGAGATTATATTGGAGATAAACGCTCAAGACATCTGATTTTTAATGCGACCAAATTAATTTACACCAAATGATTTTCCAATGACCCAAAATATCAAAAGTGGTAACTTATTGATTTATCAATAATAATGGATACCCCCTTGAATATTTGATGACGACGGTTTACTTTTCATTTGAAGATCTTTTTCGGTTTGATGTCAGAACGTCAAACGATCCTTGGGTTGGGCCACCCAAACAAATGGTTTAATAAAAGGTCATGGTGTCATCGGAAAGGCTGACAATGACAGAGGATTACAGGTGTCCATTCCACCGAAGCTTTTGACCTGTTCTGTAACACAACCACATACATACATACAACAATCCATTTACTTGGGAGTGTGAGTCGTCGTGAATACCTTATTTGTTCATCAGTTCAAACTTATTAATATGCTGTTTAAATCTTCTACATTTAATTAGTCACTCCTCAATTTATTCGACTTGTGTGACAATGGGTTGAACAGTAAATTAGGACACAGTTATAGAAAAACAAGGCCTTCTACCTTACAACATTACCTCTAAGTCCAACCTCGCATCTTCTGAGAAACATTTTTTTATTTACTGATGTTCACAAATTAATAAATAAGTTTAAGATGCAACTGCAGACTACAACTAAAATTAGTATACTTTATCATAAATATTTATATTCGGTAATGCATCAGTAAATAATAATTGTTTCGGTTGTTTAGTATTGGACGAATTACCAATTAAAGGAGACGCATATGCATCAACAACGGATGCGGTTTATTTCATAAGCTACGGAATTTTAAAGAATGAGCTCTGATTGATAAATAGTTTTCATTGGAGTTCCTGTCCGAAGTTACCTTCTGCATTACAGATATGTACGGATACAAATACTTACAACAAAAATGGCACATTTTTCTGACAGTTGTGTTATCCATGCAGCTTTCAATATTTACTGTTGTTAGATAACCAGCGCAAGTAACTCAAATACGGTTTAACCATGTTAACTACAAGGTTTCAGTTAATTGTCTACAGATCCGAATAGTTGTATGTCGTAATATTTGGCATATAAAAAGCATCACTTCCATTTGCATTCGATTATTCCAAGTCATTTAGGCGTCTGAGCTGAAATTTGTGTATACTTGTTTGGAGAAAGTACTTATTCATCACAACCCTTATTCTCGGGCGACGGCAAACACTTACTACTTTTCTATGATCTCATTTTGAAGCTTAATGTCTTGAGGATAATTCAAAAATCCATTTTGCAATAAAAGTAATTTTACACTAATCTTCTTTCGCCCCTTCAGCAAACTTGGTTATATATATACAATCATTTAATAACAAGTCTAAAATTCGAAATCTTACATTTACATCTTTCAATTTCATCAAACCCCAGCAGTATGCTATTGGAGAAAGTATTGGAGAAAGCATATGATCTATTACATGTCACTTGATCTGAGCTTAAAAGGGTTATGCCACTCTATATTTCGATACCTAATATCATCCAACAAGAAACATCAAGAAACAAAACTATACTTTCAAATATTGTCACTAATAATTTCCTATATTTCTTTTTTCAGACTCAAATCCTTCAAGCAACCAAAGACTGTGTGGATGATTCGACTCCCAAAGTGCCATCACTCTTTCCGAGAGACTTCAACAAGGATGGTAATTGTTACCAATATCGCCAAATTTTTGCTCAACCCGAAATAAGCCACAATCTCAAAATGATTAACGGAGTGATGGGGATGACATGTCCCGGACCGATGCCAAATCTACTCAACATCAGTTATTCATCTCAATATCCATATGTGAGTTCCACTTTCTTAATAATATCAGAAATAAGAACCATATCTCTTGATAATAATAAGTCAACATTCAAATTAAAGGGTTAGAAGATTATTGTAGTTCACAAATCAAAGTTTAATAGTTACTTACTCTTGTCGTCGTAGTGTGGAGTTGCTTGCGTTCTCTCCCGTAGTTGAGTTAGTTGTACAGGTGCATGAAATCTTGACAGGTACTACAGTGGACGCTGCTGGCTGTATTGCATTTCCATGCATGAGTTCAATCCACGCAGTACCAAAAAAAAGTTGGCAAATATGATGATGCTGCTTTCTGCATTATTGTGGTAGCAGTATTCATACTACTTCTCACACACATGCAATTTTATTGTGAAGTTAGACTCAGTCTGGAGTGGAAGGTTGTTTATATTTCTCTGGATCAGTTCATTATTGCAAAGGTTTGGATTTTGGATTGTGGTGAAATTCGGGTTTCAAATTGAGTTTACATTAATAAAAGTTTGTTGTGTGGTATTATGAAATGATAACTTGATGTTCGGTGTCGGATTTTTTCTCTATACAAAATAATAAAAGTGTTGGATTAAGTGGAGATTTAAAGAAACCGAGGAGAAAACTTATTTATTTCAAAGAGAGAAAGTGGTGAAAGTCCGATAAAACAGAAGTTACAATGTTCCGTGCAAATGTGTATTGACTCATTTTCCCCAGACGTGGCTCAATTGGTAGACGACTCGATTCTTTCAATAATTTGTACACGGTAAGCTTTTACACACGCTTTAATAATTAACACCTTGGTCACAAGTTAGGGTGGCGAAATGACATAAATATTCATATCATATCAGATGGATTAAAATTTAAAAAAAATTACTTGTCTTTAAAAATGCAATTGTTTTACGTATAAGTATTGCAATGTTCACCTGGGCTGGCAAAATGTATTTTCTTAAATCCTAAAACGCTATGAAAATAAAATACGTTCTTTCTGTTCTTAAAATTTGGTGTTATTATACATATTATTATTATTTGTTTTATTCCACACTACATTTTTATGTGTTGTTCAGACAGACAATGCCGGTTGGCTGAGGTGTTTTCTAATACGAAAATCTTATAAAAGGCTACCAAAAATGTTCAACTGTTAAATATCTACTTGATGGATATTGGGCGGAAGAAACTGAAACTGATTGCCAATTGTGCGTTAATAACCAAGCATTTTCATACCATTTCGTGTGAAATTGTGAAGAATTTAATTTTGGTTGAACATTTATTTACAATTAAATTTTGAGGATCGAGGACTTTGTTGTTTGTAGTTGCAATTAGTTTTTTTTACGTACAACTAAAAACTGACATTTATCATGATAGTTATTTTAGGTTCGTAAATTAGACATCATCATTTCATGAAATAAAATTTTGTTTGTTAAATAATTAAATGTTAATTAATTATTACTTAAGTTCATAAGGTTCGTCTTTGCTCAATGAGCTTTTATCATAGCTTTTTTCTCATTGTTGATAACTTTATGAATTTTTATGGTGATGACTATGCTATTGAATTATTATATGTTTGTTACATAAAACCATAATATACAGATAACGAACTTACATACACTGACCAAGATGAAAAAATGGAGGACATTTGCTTCGTAAAACTTTAATGATCAATGTTCCCTCATGATTAATAATTTTCATTTATTTTCTGTAATTGCACGGATATTAAGAAGATAATTTGGATTTGCTGGAAAATTTACTTCGTAAATTTACATCCTATTGTTCTTTTTTTCAAGAAGAAATGTCAAGGGTACGTTCTTCATCATGTCAATTTGAATTTAAGCTTCTTTGGTAAAAGCCTTTGATAAATATTTTGAAACAAATCAATTGATTTCAAGATTTTAAGTACGAATTTGTGTATAGTACAAGATTTCAATTTGGATGCTTTGTTATGATTTCATTTAATTCATCTCAGTTCACACTGCGACTCGATTTACAGTGTATACTATAAAAACCAAGGGTTGTGAAACCACACAACCAAGAAACTCAATATGCGTATAGAATCAATGCTTTACCGATTGTCGTACTCGTTTTTTAACCGTTTTGCTCCGTTTTTTTATAGTCTCTGGTCTGGGTGTAAGGCTAACTGACTAGTTGATGATCCAATTGTTCTCTTTATTAAAACGTGGCTGCCTGGAGTTATTCTCACGCTCAGCTCAAAAGTACCCCACGTATTTGGTTCACTACATACATACACGCGTGTGTACGAGGTCATGCAGTGGATGGCAGTTAAGCTGATAATTGAATTCAAATCTATATCTTGGTGCTTACAATATGGATTTGAATATTGATTGTTTTTAGTTTAAAATAAGAATCTCTCACCGGTCCTATGAGTATATTTCTCACAGTCATAGCGAAAGGATTCAATTACACATACTATCCCCTGACGCTTTTTAGCATACATATACTTATTTGCCATATTATCTTACTGCGGACACTTTTTGGTTTGCATTACTAACTTTTAGTTTAAGGGAAAGGAACAAAACTCTATTTGTTTACTGATAATTGAGTTATTAAGTAAAAATTGGTTGAGAATTGAGGGAATATGGAAATTATAAAAAAAGAAGTTGGGGTACGTGGATAGATATACTCTTAACCTTGCTCTTGACTTTTGCAGCCAAGAGCGTACATTTATGAGACTGCAAATTAATTAAACATAACTCCAACAATGCAACTGATCTATACATACATAGATACTGTGCAGTGTTGATGAGTGGCGAATGGGTGAAGGTGCAATTAAAATATCATATTTTTCTGCATTGCTTTACTTCTAATGCTAAAAATAATTAAAGGTATGCATTGTTACTAGCATAACTGGACACAAGCTGAGCATAACACGATTTTAACATGTATTGTAATCATATTTGACCAAGATTGTGTCTTCCACCTCAATTTAACCTTAACCTCCCGACTTAAGCATCCTTCCAACCAACCGGATGATTATATCATGGGTAGAAGTACAACAATGTATGAAGAAACATGCATTATTTTTACTGTGTGTTGCTAGCTTAATTGAGATAATTAATTGCAATTATGCTACAACTTGGATGATCGTATCCAGCAATTGAAGTCCCAAGATGCAATTGATTGTCATTATAATTCTTGGAATATTATTTTATAGTGGGATGAGAATATATGTAAATGTGTACAATGTATATGAATTTGAATAATTTAAACTGGATCGTAATATGAGTTGGATTGGTATCCAACCGGTTGTAGGCAAAAAATACAATGTTGCGAAAGTTTAAGTCTGCATGCAACATCTATCAGTAGTGTGAGTGGTGGTTAGTGGGTGCATGATAGCGTTGTATCTGTTCTGGAGGTCAGTAGATTTTACCTTGCCCAAGTTAGTTAAGTGTGTGGCTATCATCCTGTTACCCATTTTTTTTAGATGCTGATGAATAAACAAAGAGTAATTACTGGGATTATGCCAATTTCTAAATTACTACTTTCATCCCATTCCATGCTGCTGACAATGACAATGACAAGTTCTCAAGGGTCTCAAGTTCATGTCCAATGTCTCAGTCAGTCGTCTATTCCTCAACGTGGTGTGATGCGTGATGGTTAGTTAGCTATAGTTTGCATTTAATTTAATTATTATTACGGCTACATTTGAACCGAAAGACCTTCATTGTCCTCCTCCTCCTCGTATTCATTCATAATTGTTGAGGACTCCTGAAAATATGTATCTGCAGAAATTAATGAAACAAGGGAACAACGCAGTAAAATAACAGTGATGACAATGAGAACAATGCTTGTCATGCTATCCAGTGAATACATACATACATATCTTAATTAATTGTTCAAACTGGTACTGGAATTAACATTGCAAAGAAAAAATGATGGTTAAATGGTTTCACATCAAACCTATTACGTCTGGAATGATATTGTGTGGTTAATGATGTCCGACTGAATTAAATCACTGAATTAGATCACTGAGTTTGATAATTAATAAGATCCTCCTGCGTAGCACACGTGTAATCGGTAATAATTGGATAATCACTTGTAATGAAAGGAAACGAGAATAATGATTGTTGTTTTTCAGTGGAAGTGGCGTTGGATGGACTGTCCATATTATAACTTTAATATGGAGAATTCTGGAAGTGTGAGATAGATAATGAACCATTCTTCACTATATTTCATCTAAAGTGTAAATTATATGTATTGATCTTGAGATGGGGTTTCATTTTACAGAAAAAATTGAGCTGGATTAGTTTGTTTGGTTATGAAATGAAAATGATCTACAACATAATCACAACATAATCACAACATAATTTTGATTATCCTACGGCAATTTTTTTAGCAGCCTTCAAATTTCAACAATTTTATTGATGTTTGCTAGGCCAGATTTATCCAATCAGAATATTATATTCATACTCTCATTGTCGTGAAATGTATGTGCTAACAATGCAAATTTGTGGTTAACAAGATTCACACAATTTTAAATGGTTTGTTTTTAAATTATAGAAACTTTACATGTTATAAAACAGAATATGAGCACAATCTAATATCCCATAATTTAGATGTCTTCCGTTCCATTTTTCTCTACTGTCTATCAACTTGTCTTTTTTATTTTTTTGCACACATGGAAGGTCAAACTCCAGTTTTCTAGTGTTTCGCATACCTTATTCTCAAACACGTGCAATCATCGCTTTGCTTTGCCACTAACAAATACATTGTATCAAGGTTGTATTATTACTTGTCTTTTATTTGGTCCTGTACAAGTCTTAGTGTATCATTATGCACTTAAGGAATGCAATTTTGTGCATATCCCAATCTATAAAATGTAGACGCTTTCTTTTTTAATGTCAAACGATTTTTAGTTAAAAGAATTTAGCATCGTTTTTCCATGCAGATCCGGTATCAATATCATTACAAAAAATTGGGCTTGCATAATACAATTAAGCTTGATTATTAGACTGCTTCCTCTTATTTTGCAACTTCCCAGGTATAATCGTGATAATATTTTTATCGCAATTTTACATGCTTGCTGAGGTAGGTTTATGGTCCAGCTTATATGTTTATTTGAAATATAGTATGCATAAGTTGAACTTCGAAATTACGGTCGTGCATAAATTTCACACTAAATAAATATTTTTATGAGGTAGTCTGATTATATTTAAAGATTTTTTCTCAGCACTTATTAATTTTATTTTACATTTACATTTTTGAACTTCATATACTACTTATGTCTCTGGCATAATTGTAGAATTATAGAATAAAAATTTTTTTTTGCAAAAATCATTGGCTCAACAGTTCACATTTCAAAATTTGAGAAATGAAAAAGCAAAAATTGGTACATTTTTGAGGTATTTATGAAACGAATCAATAAGCATAATTATGTCAATAAACTTTATTTGTCCTGTTTCCTGTTCCGGGTTAATTAATTGAGTAATAAACTGCAAATATTTTGGTGCATTTAATATTGAAGAATACTTATCAGTACTGTATATTTAACGTCAATACGATACTATGATGCGAAAATTGTGGCTAATGAAGAATGGGCAGACACACTACGACTTAATTATTCTTAGTCAATTTACCAAGCAATTAATATTAATAAATACAAGATTATCGTTATCTAATCACATTGTCATTATTAGTTAGTTAACAGTTTAGTTAGTTTGTGATGATGAATATGATGATCCATGCATAATAATAATAAGCAAAGCAAATGGCATAGAAGGAGGATTGAAGTTTCATGAACTGCATTATCACCAGTGGACCAGACCACCACCTTTTAAATCTCATCCTCTCGTCATTATTACGTATATGTAACCATTACTATTCGTCTCGCCTTATTAATCAACAATACATACTGTATCATATGTATTTGGGTAGTTTTTATATTGGTGATGATTTGACCACATTCAATAATTGATTGATTTGCACAATATCGGATGAACTGCGGTAAGGATTCCCCAACCGTGGTCAACCGTGGGGGGATGTCATCGAATCTACATATTAACATATAATACGAGTACTCGTATGATGTGACATGTATGAGCAGTGGAAATTACTTTTGTTTGAGATAGTTGTGTGTTTCATCCTATTTGTAATAAATGAGCACCACTGAATGGAACTAACTAATGAACATTATTAGCTGTAAAAACACAAAAATGTATAGTGAATAATATTTCTATGTAATTTGTAACCACATAAAATAACAATACGCAAAAAAAGAAGCTCACTTGAAGAACACCTTGACTGAAATTGTTATTATCAATATCAAATTGACTTGGGTGTTGGTTAGCCTATTTCCTCTGTAAATTGAGTTGAACATCATCCTAAAGATTTACTTGAAAGAATTAAGTATTGCTCAATCAATCGTATTTGAATTGAACTACTACATAATAATCCAAACTATACTAACCTATGGATAACATGTCAAATCTAGAAAAAGACCATGCAATAAGCAGACAGGTAGAAGGTGGTCTGTCTGTTTTATCAAGTAAATAAAATAATATTGCCATTTAATTGAAAATGTGTTGTTGCTGTCGTCATTTCTGATGTTTCAATTGTCATAATTTGTTTTCTCCTTCATTTTGTTCCATTTTTAAATGACTATTACGTGATCTGAGATATCTTTGAAAAATTGCCGACATAGACATTTTTAAGTTGTTCAATTCAAGTAACTTATTCGTTCAGGGCAAAAGGCGCATTACGAACGTAATAAGTGTTGAAATGTTGGTATCAGTCGAATTGTCAAAATTACATGAATTCAGACCAGTTTCACATCAGTGATACATTGCCATTTAACACATAAGGTTATTATTTTGGCATTTTACGTATAGCAAACAATTCCCATTTGTTTAAAATGTCCAACAAAAATAGTGGATATAGATATGAACTGTATTCGTCAAGTTTAATGAACTTGCAAATAAAAGCACTTGCAATTAGCTTAATAACGACTGATATGACTATTTGTGAATTTACTCATCTCACTTTTGCAGAAATTCGCTACGAATATAGAATGATATATGTTGCATAAGTCATACATAAGTAGTGGTACAATGAAGATTATGCAGATCGATAGAGATAGTCCAAGCTTGCCAAACGGTCTTAACTTTGCTTAAAATATCAAAATATATTAAATAATTTGTCATAGTCTCAATCATAGTTCAAGATCAGTATGAAACTATAGTTAAATTTGTTCTGTATTTGTTTTGGAAACAATGAAATATTTGAATAACTTTGTCGGTCTGGGTTGGTGCCTGACTAAATTAACCAACATCCGTGTAAACTTTAAAGTCATTAACTAACTAATATGATTACTAACGGACGTTTAGAGTAGTGTCATGGAACTGATTACCTGATTCTAAAGTTGATTTCGACCGTAATATACTGCGTTGATGTGGTATTGAGCTGGGCAATTTGGAAATTAGTGACGCATGAAACGAAACACTATCAAATCAACATCATTTATTTATATTGTATTCTTCATAGTAAGTGGTTATAGCACTATCACATTAGAGGAGCGAATTAGTGGTATTCTAACCAAATATTAATTTATGGGTCATCTTGGAAATACCTCTTACAAAGTGAGACATTATTTAACATGAACAAGCCTCATCTCATCTGACCTGCCTCCTTTATATTGCTAGATAAGCAAAAGTGCAATCATCAGTGAGTGATACATATGTATAGACTGGAATGATCAACTTGGACGAAGAAAGTCGATGGTAATCCTTCCAGAGACATTTAAAAATTCTCATCCTTCTGTTCTTGAGAACAAGATTCTACTAAAGGACGATATTCGCCTCAAGTGGTTATTATTCGTGGTTCATGTGGTTGACAAGCTTCCGACCACGTTTGGACGTATGTATGCATACATTGACACGTCCATTCTGTGTATCATAGTGGTGTCAGTGGTGTGACTGATTGAATCCTACTTTATTACACACTTGTCTCATATTTCTTTCTCCAGTGAACTCGTACATATTGGCCAGAACAGGTTTACATGAGCTTACTGCCTTAACACAACTCACACTAACTAATAATTATTATTATTATTGATTTCTAATTATTGATCCACTCATTTACTCTGGATGGATGTGGAACTGATTTAACTGTATGGACACACAGTAATTATCTCTACAAAGTCAGCTAATCTCACTAAATAAGTATGTATTCATACCAACTAAATCAACACCGCAACTAAAATTCTCTGTATTGTACCGAAAACGACTCAACAACTGAATCGCACTAGACAATTGTTTGTTAGTTGTGATAAACGCAAATACTTGAGTTTGTCAAAATTACCTTGGAGTCCATTCAACCAAAACCATTATTACGGTACGGCCACACAAAATAATGGAAGTGGACCATACCAGTAGTGGTCCCTTTTAGAACAGTGGAGTTTTGTTTGAGTGAAGGTGCAGAAGATCACAAAAATCAGGGGTCTCATCAAACTTACCTTTGTTTGTCCGAACTGACTTTTGTTTATTTCTTAACAATTTTAACTTCTGGATGGAGATCGTCATCATCATCATCATCTGATTGAGCTAAATTTATGCCAACTGTGTGAAATTAGTCTCCATCGATTCATTGGTCATTGACGAATAGGTAAGAAGGTCACATTGTTTTTATAAAACCTCAGTCATCTCATAAATATAAAAAGGATCTCATCATCTCCACCCTCCCAGACGTGAAATAAAAAGTAGTCTACATATATTTGAGAAGAATCTGTTACTTTTTGTGCTTCTGTTTGCATATTGCATACGGTTACTCCTCTTTCACGTAACTACATAAATTAAGGAACTAACTATACATGACACAGGCATATTCTACTCCCAATAAAATAAAATACATAGAGATTGATTATCAATACCTATGTAAACTAATTCAAGTGGTGCTAATGTGAAATATAAGTTGAAGGTTTAATTTTTGATTTCTCCAACTAAATATTTTTATCCTTCAGTACGTCTTCAAGGGTAAAACAAGTCGGTCTCGGCGATTTTTTTTCATGTTTGTTTTAAAGTGTTGAAAGTTTTTACTTATATTTGGCTGGGTGATCACTTTTTTTGCATTTGTTGTTGAAATGTCCAGGAATTGAGGATATGAATTTCTGAAATCAAAACTTATTCTTAATTTAAGTATAATCCCTGTGATTGATATTGCAAACTTAAGGAATTTTGTCACAATAGTAAAAGTAAGTTAAGTTAATCGTAGTGTCATGCGTATGTTTACAAAGATTATAAACTTTTTAACATAGAACTCATGAATTTTTCATAGTTTTGACTTTTCACCTTCACCGCATTAAACTCGTGCATGGAGAAAAAAATATCATAGTGCATTTTTCAAATATTTTCCAAATCTTTTTAACCAATACAGTACATATTTCCGCGTAATTGTATCCTTGAAAATGAATGCAAAATAGTGTCGATGAGTTTGAAATGAAAAACTTATATTTTCAGCATGAAGTCCAATTTCTACACTAAGCGTAGTGCGTTATACATATGTTTTCATCATCATATTTGTTCTTATTTAGTGTTACTTGATGGAAACCAGTCGTTTATATTTTTGAACTGATCGAATCGAGAAATACATTGTAAACCATTAATAAATCAATCAAAATTTATGTAGTTTGTCACCAATAATTTAATCGGTGTGTTAAAACATGAAAAGGTTAACGTTCCAAAATATAATAGTATTTTTTAATAATTTGATTTATGATTTCAGATTCATGGGACGTCGACCAACATGTTGGATTGTAAAATGAACACTTCCCTCAGCCCAGTAACTCCTGTAAACATTCATCCGGAGGTAAGTCTTGTTTTCATATTATTTGTCTCAAAATTCCTGCTATTTTTTACTCCGTCGTTTTATCATTTTAAATTCTTATTATGTTGTTGTAATTTTAATTACGAAAGTCGAGGATGTCTACTGTGGTCATTTAAATCATGCTCACAACTTGAATTCTTTTATTGCAGTCATACATGGGACTATGGGACCAGCCCTTGAATCCACAACACCCCACAAAATTGAATGAAATGATTGACATGTTGGAACCCAGTTTAACACATTCAAACGGTGCAACCTCACCAACCACTACGATACATCATCAAAACCGAGGAGACTGTCATTTCCAAAGTTCTCAGTACCTGACGCCACTTCCAAATCTGGGTGACCCATACTCTTCAAATGAATGCCACCAGATGCATTTGGACGGATTCTCATGTCCTACCAATTCAGATAACAATTTCCACAAATGTAAGTTACAAATGCGAAGACTTTTTAATTTTTAATGGCATAATGAGACCCAGCTGTGCACAGTTTATTTGGCCAAAATCAGTCATCTGAAACAACTCACTTGTTTTACGATTATAATAGTGTGGTCATTTTGT
This sequence comes from Folsomia fimetaria, assembly GCA_034695645.1. Lineage (NCBI taxonomy): Eukaryota > Metazoa > Arthropoda > Collembola > Entomobryomorpha > Isotomidae > Folsomia > Folsomia fimetaria. Next base: position 10,884 of record JAQFZJ010000199.1, on the reverse strand, counting down.
AGTATGCAGATACTGTGGCTAGCAGATCCGTTTTGCTTTGTTAATGCATCAAAATATGCAGTGACCAGTAGGTGGTTTCGTGTAGCATACAAAATTTGGAATATATTGGTTTTAATGCATTTTCTATCAGAGTTGTCTCATATCTACACTAAATAATAATATTATACAACATTTGCTTTTAATTTCCAGTACCTGAAACCTCGTCTAATTTTTCGGAACATTATGACATGTTCATATCCGACTTAATCCCACATTCTCATCAGCACCACAATAGTGGCAGCAATTCCATGATCAACAACAATGGAGTACTTCATCACGTTGGGGGTCAGTGTTCCCCTGGTTGTCTGTGTTCCTCGCCTCCCTTCAACCTCCACCACCACCACGCCCACCATCACCATCACCTGAACCTCAGCAATGATAATTTAGGCGATTTGGGGCATCCTTCATCAAATTCTTCTCAGCCCGACTACAATTGGGATCTGGCCTGTGACCCTGGGGAGTACCTGCTCCTTCCTAAAGGAGATTCCCCAACTACCTCAGGTATGCCAAGCTAATCAAGCTATATACATATTATACGACACTTTCTCTTCTGAAACTGATTTTATCTCCAAATTCACAGATTCCCTTAATTCCTACAACACCGATATTGATTCCGTAGAGTCAAAGTCTTCCAGAGGAAGTCTCTCCTTAACAGAAATTTGCCACGTGTCACCTCCCAAGAGAAAAGTTGGGCGACCACCAAAAAAAGACAAGAAGATGAAGCGCAATGGTAAGTTTACAAATTTTGCATTTCCAATAACATTCAATCCAACTCGATTGTGTATAACGTGTGCATTTCTTCAACCTGGAAATCTGTAGAAGTGCAGAATAATTGAGCATGATTGATTTGTTGTCGTTAGATTATAAGTAACGTAAATGTAAATAATGTGTAAACATGGTTGAAACTCCAAGAACGGGAATTCATACGTACACAAACACAACTACTTTGTACATCTGTCAATTTAATCATTTTTTAGTTGCATTTCATGTTTGCCAATATTTATTTAGACATTTAAATCTCATTCCTTCACTAACACGTCTTAACTCTGTCGGACCTATCGAACTCTCTTAAATTAAATCAGATTCTCTCTCCCCATGCATTTTTACAGATCTAAAATAAATAGTATTTTTAACCATCATCCAGTTTATGCATCCACAGATAGAGTATTATAAGAAAAGAAAAAAAGTTAAACACATTTCGTCTAGTGTTTGAGAGAAATTGACTGCAGGGAGGAGGTCTTTTTTTCTTATAGCATCTTATACAAGTCATTTAGTTTAGCGGTGGTGTGACGTGGTGGATTTTATTTCTTATTTTAATGGAGCACTTGGCCAGGTAGTAACCAACAAGTGGTTTGGTTTGGTTTGGTTATGATGAAGCCAATCTTAGCTATCTAGGAGATTGATTGTGCAACCAACACACCACACATCAACTATCAACCATGAGAATTTCGAAACCATTTTTTCCACCTTGGAACCCATTACCCATCAGCACAATTATACACTAAACCAACCAACGCCAACTTTTCTAGTATTACAGATATTGCCACTACTAGTGCATCATTATTAAGAAGAGTTCCAAACTGTATGTATCGTACCTGCCAAATCAAATAAGAGCGATGTTAAGACATCCGATATCGAGCAGAAAACTTGCAATACTCAATTCTATTATATTTTAACAGCATGATATGAATGTGTGCACATGTCTTTTACCCTTCCCAACAACCAAACTCGTTTCCTATTCGTTCCAAATAGCACACATTATTTATATTGCATATGAAAACACTATCATGGATCTCATTTCATTGAATCACGGCTATCTAAACAATTCGCGTGTTAGTTATGTGAGAAAAATGGGATTATTAGATGTCTGTAGTTCTTTTGTTCTGGTCGGCATTGTTAATTGTCACTCTTCTTCTTTTGGCAGTAGTGACTGAAAGTGATGGGATGTGAGTGAGTGAGTGAATATGAGTCATTGTTGAGAGTATTTTATGAATATAATAATAATGCAATCTTTACTTATGATGATGATGATGGTGGTGGGTGAGGTACACGGCATTAAAATAGAGGGCAAAAAGGTTACCCTGCTACTACGATGAATACTTTCCTTCCATTGTATACAATAACGAGTTATCCGCAATATGCAGTAAGTAACGTTGCTGGAATAATTTACAGAAAAGAAAACTGGACGACTATGGGAGTTTATACGTGACTTGTTAAAGAATCCAGAGTACTGTCCAAGTCTGGTACGATGGGAAAATCCTGATGAAGGACACTTTCGCTTCGTAAATTCGGAAAAAGTTGCTCAATTGTGGGGACAAATCAAAGGCAATCCTAGGATGACGTATGAGAAATTGAGTAGAGCCATGAGGTTGGTTGTGCTTGCATTGATGATCTTTGTTCAAATTATTTTCATACAATATGGAAAGTGCTTTATTTTGGAATTTTATGGAGATATGCTTAAATAAATAAAAAATTAAAATAAATTTGTCCTATAAAATTGTATCTTGTTTTACAGATACTACTACAAAAGCCACGTTTTTGAGCCAGTATTAGGACGAAGATTGGTTTACAAGTTCGGATACAACGCAACGAATTGGAGACCTGTTAATCCTAATTTCGTATCAATTCAGAAACTTTATTCCAATTAATTTAATATATATATATATATTATTCATATAATTGCAACGTTATTTTATGGAATATTTTGGAAATATTATATATTACGTCATATTCGAATTATCTGAGTGACCTTCCCACCCAACGAACAAACTCTCTTCGTGTATAATGTTGTTATTATTGATATATATATTGATGGTTTCTACCAGTTTAGTAAGTTCGGAAAGTAGGTTGATTCGTAAATATTTCAACATTTGGCCCTGTTGTAGCCTAAATTTATACAAATTTATGCGATATTAATAGTGAGATTTCAAGAGATTCTCAATTCTTTCGCCAGTAATATCAGTATACTTATTTATAGTTAGTCTTGATTTTTCACACGTATGAAAATCATCATTCACGTTTATTAATATATTTTATATGGAGCACACACAACATAGTCAAATCAAATCAAACGAATGGAAGAGAAACTAAATCACCCAGTATCAAATTAGTTTTATGAAAGTTTATAGCTTTGGTGAAATTCATAACTTTTTACGTATCAGACTTTTTTGTTCTCTGAAAAAATAATCAATTATGAAAGCAGCATAGTTAATTACTCATAGATGACATTTTTTTCTGTTACAATTTTTTTTAGATCGGCGGATCAAAAAACATTTACTTTCTATTTTAGTGATTTGAAAGCTTTACATCAACTCTTGAGATTTGAGATTCACTATATATAATTCTCTCTCACTCTAATAATTGGTTTTGTCTTATCGTTTCCTTCTTGCCATTAGCAATTTAAATTATATAATTCTATCTGTACTTTAATAATGTCATATTATGCGATTAATTGAAACATGGGACCATATAACATCACCCAAAAAAAGACTGCCTGCCTGCCTCTTCATTATTAAGTGATGTTCAATTCCTATTCTTGCATTTATTTTATCTTTTCAATTAGTGGTTAGAGCTAGCGGTCAATATTCTATTCCCATAATAATTATCTCGTTAGATAGATTTATTCCGTCGAAAATATGTATGTTTAGTTCAATACGTACATCATTACTAACATTCAGTTAAGATAATAAGGTGAATAACACAATTATGTAATTGTGGTATGAACAATATCCCATCGAATGTCTCATTCTCAAAGGAAGATTAGTCATTTTAGAAATATTTAGAACAAGTTTATTTTATCCTTACATACACACTTCAAAGTTACAATTTATATACTTAGGTATATATATTATATATTAATTAGTTGATGAAAGTTGTGACATTTCATAGTTTATATTATGTTATGTTATAATGGCAACAAATGTAGGTTTTAACCATATTGTCTTGTTATTATTAACAATGAATCAAAGCATCGATTTATTACAAAGACATTTAAAATATATAAATTTCTCCAAATGTGTGCTTTCACTCTTGTAATATTTTCTCTAAAATGTGAACTGAAGTCGGTTATAAACATAAATACTAAGCTTTATTGTACTTTCCAAAGGTTATGTAATAATTATCTATATTATTATTATAGTTATTTGTTATTATTTTAATAGGTTTAGAGTTTGTTGGGTTCGTTTTCATTCCTCCGATGACAAGTTAGTTTGTAATGTAATTGAGACAAATATACATAGGAACAAATGATAAGGGTTGTTTTACAGAGTATCTTCAGGACGGCATGAGCTAAATTTTGTTCGGTGTGTTTTGCTGGTACTCAAGCGTATTTGGTTAATACAAATTATTATATTTCTGTGATTCCCTAATCTTACCTACCATAAGCAACATGTGTCAAGTGGTCACGCATGTCAAAAATGACCAACACGAACAGAAATGTTCTTATCTCACTCAAAGAGTTGTTTTGTATAAAGTTCATAATATGATCATGTGACGATCTACATTATAAAATGTTTATTATTAGTAGTATCGAAATAAAAGTACGAAATTGTTAACAAAATACATTGTTTGTGCATTATTTAAAAAATCCATGCATAATAATGATTACTACTTACTGCTGCATCTTTAGTTTCCACAAATAATTAAATTGCGCATGATAAGACTAAAAGTTAAAGGAGTGCAATAAAACTTTTAGGTATAAATACATCACAAGTACATACACAAATTTGTTAGTTTGCATTTATTCTTCAAGGCATCTTTTTTTATTTAGACAAATGATACGCGAATACTTTGTAACAAAAACCGGTAAGTTATTATTGACCCAGAGGATCATAAGGAGGACTTATGTAACATTGAAAATACTTGGACTTCTTATTTCGACTGCTACATAGAAAAAAGTATAAATTGAAGTTAATTTTTGAAATTTCATATGCACAAAGATCGTTCAGTTTGGTAACATATTTTAAGAGCCATAATAAGACTAAAAATGAGAACCTGTACCTGTTGTTTATTATTCAGCGTAATATTTAATGGAAATTGGTAGTAAGTGGAAGTAGAAAAAAGTTAGTGAAAACAGAAATTTAAGTTAACAAGGTCGTCGATCCTGTTGACGCTGACGTGGAGCGGCGCGAATGATGTTATCGACTCTCATGATCATTTCTGCAGCTTCTGTAGCAGCAAATACGACCCGACGTTTTACAGCGAAAGATTCAGTAATTCCCAATTTTGCTACACATCCAACGACGCCTTCATCCATGTCTAAAACGTACAAATGATTATGGTGGGGTATAAATTTCAATGGTTGATAATAAATCCTAAAATGCACAACTTACTTAGCCCATAAGTCTTTTCCCCGTTGCTGTGATGAGCTTTCAATTGACTGACGAGTTCGGCAGAATCAAAACCAGCATTATCAGCAATTACAATAGGAAGGGTCTGAAATGTGAATTATTAAATGTTTTAAAATGTGTATAGACAATAGACACCTACCAGAAGTGCTCTGGCGTACGCTTCAATGGCAACAGCTTCTTTCCCAGGAGTCCTTGTAGCAAGGTCGGACACCGCCGTTGACATTAAAACTTCACTGCATCCTCCACCGAAGACAGTGCGAGTTTCTTTCACAGTTGCAGCCAATACGCATAAGGCATCATGAATGGATCGCTCAGCTTCATCGATGATTTGCTGAGTGGCACCACGAATAACAATCGTGCAAGCCTCGCCCCTTGCTACTCCACTAAAGTGAATTACTTTGTCCTCCCCAATCATGATTTCATTAATAAGCTTGCAATTTCCGATCTTTACTCCTTGAGGATCATCAAATGTGGACACGATTTCTCCTCCAGTGACCAAAGCGAGTCGCTCAATTCCGTCAAAATCTGCGTGTTCAATGGCCATGACTCCGGCGTCAGCGAACAATTGTTCTGGGTAGTTGTAAATCAATTGCCTGCAATTCAACGAGTTTCAATGAATACGTAATGAGAAAATCGTACGCATATGAAACATTAAAATAGAAAGAAGTTTCTTACCTATTGATGAAAACGTTAATATCATGTTTCAAAATTCGATTAACCTTATCCATCATCTTTTCCTTTTCAGCTGCCTCAATTTCCGCAACTTTGGCAGTAGAATCGACCTTAACACGAGATCCAAACACCTTAATCTTATCAGAGTCCATAGGTGTGTTAGCAACTAGGATTCTGGCATTTTCAATTCGTTTTGGCTGGTTAACTCCAATCTTCTTATCCAAAATGAATCCTTCAGCTAAAAAAGACTCTTTCAATGTACCACCTTGCTTCTTCAAAATTTGAATAGCGTCCAAATTTCCTGATCCTTTAAGACGCAACACGGCATCCACAGCCAAATTCGCAAAGTGTTCCTTGTGTTGAGACAAGATTTTTGAGCTCAAAGTTGTTCTAGCAATGTTTAGCAAGTCTTCCTTGAACTTGACAGGATCAGCGCTACAAAAATATAAAATAGCATGCATTAACATTTTCAATAGTCCCCAAATAGGGTACCGTCCGTCTAATACCCACCCGTTGTTAGCAGAAGAAGCCTCCAAGGCCTTCAAAGCTACTGAAGCAGCTTCCCTCCATCCCTTGAGAATCGTTTGCGGGTGCAACTTCATGTCCACCAATTTCTCCCCTTCGCGAAGGAGTTCGGCCGCCAACACAGTAACAGAAGTGGTACCATCGCCAACTTCTTCATCCTGAATTTTCGACATATCCACTAAAATCTTGGCTGCAGGATTGTCCACACCAATAGATCTCAAAATCGTAGCACCATCATTGGTCACTTCAATCTATGAACCAAATTTTATCAATTTAATGAATTTAATAATTTATACCAAACCCTACCATATAAATAATGTGCTGGAGCTATTTTTAAATCCTTACCGTTCCTTCATTTCTTCCCAACCCCACAAGAATCTTGTCCATTCCTTTTGGACCAAGAGTAGACTTCACCAAATCACCAATCGCAATGGCTCCAATAAAACTGCTCATCCGAGCAATTTCTGCCTTCTCCGTATCCGCCTCAGGCCGCAAGATTCTTACCGGATTTAGAGACACCTGAGTTCAAAAACAGTCATTTCAACATAAATCCTTCATAATTACACTACATCCTTCCCATCCCTGATACCATCCAACCTTAAAATCTCTTCTAAAAACAACTACTTTCATTTCAAACATCTTAATTAATTATTATTAATCTAACTTGTTTTTCCCTTTGTTCAATTTCTCCAAAAAATCAATCCTAATCCTACTCCATCTTTTTCTTCCTATTCCAACCCCACCCCACCCCACCCCCTCAACTCTCTCTATTTCAACCCAGAACAACCCCACTTACCATTTTCCAGCCTTTATGTTTTCACAAATTTCCAAATTGGCTTCAAAAAGTAGATTTTTTTCTTAGGTGTGGAAAAAAGAGCACGTTGTTTCACCACAAGAAAATCTTCTTCTGACTCAAACCAAAATCAACTCTCATTTCATTCCAGAACAATCAATCCATGCCGGTGTGTGTTGGTTGGTTGGTTGGTTGGATTCATAGATTCCCTCTGTAACTCAAAAACGGGGCAAGTCGAGTCAACCTAACTTGTGCACACATACACGGGGCGTTTTTCAGCAGTGTGGGCAGATTGATCTTGTAGAAAATGACAAAATCCAGACGCCCGTACTCCAACTATTACTCTTTAGAGGAATGCAACCATTTAAAAAGCTGGATATTCATATTTTGTAGTGCTGTGGATATGCAATAATGTAATATTTGATGCTTGTCATGTTAAATTTGTAGTGCAATTTGATGATTTGAGGAGGAAGGTTGGTGCAGGTTTTGCATTTCCCGACATCTGTCTGTGAGTAGAGCTCAACTATTTGTATCCGCTGTCTGTGCTGCTGTGATGATTTGACAGTGGTAGGGAGTTGACGGAGTAAGTAAAAAGTTAGTCACTCGTCAAAAAAGATCATCATAGAAGAATAGAATTTAGCAAAACAAACCGAATTTAGGATTTACATTTTGCGATAAAATAGTTAAAAATGGATAGTTTTGCGGATTCATTTGGGGCTGGAGTGCCTCCCGAACAGGTTGAGGAGGAGGGGATGGATGGGGAGGATCCAGCAGCAGAATTTCTAGCCAGAGAGCAAGAAGAGTTGGCTGGGTTGGAAGATGATGACATTAAACCTGTTGTCACAAATGGGCTTTCATCAGGTGGGTGTTTTTATTTTTAAGGTTTGTTTATTATGTGGTGTAAATCCAGGGGTGATTGTTGATTGTTGATTGTTTTGTTTGTGCAGAATTAGAAACTCGTAGAAGTCCGTCGCCTGTTTTTAATGAGACTCCACAACAGAGAGAAAGACCTCCACGAGAAGAGCCGGAGAAAATTAAGAGGTGGCGAGAAGAACAGCAGGATCGGTTACAGAAAAAAGGTGGGTGGATTGGATATACAGAATTGTAAAATGATGATTTAATTTATTGATATTGATGCAACGATATAATTTTTACTCTGATGATGATTAGATGAAGATGAAGAGAAGAAGAAAACGGAAATGAAAGAAGCAGCCAGAAAAGAATTGGATGAGTGGTACAAGACACATGATGAACAAGTCGTTAAAACTCGAAATACTAACAGGTATGAAACTTTGTGCAATCTGAAATACATAATATATTTAACCAACCAATCTTTTTTATCGTCTATAGTTTAAATTTTGTCACGAATCAGATAGCAAGCAAGCAATCTGTGTTTATAAATAGTGGTGTTTTCGTTTCTTAATTTAAAATTGTACTTAATCGGTGTCATATTTTGACATATGTTGCGTTATTTATGCATTCGTAAATTCGTGTTATGACAAATGTTTCAATGGTTCCATGCTTTCCTGTTTCTTCAATCATAGGGAAGCGTCAAAGTAAGAATGAAGTTTCAGAATTAATCTGTAGTATTGACTTTGTTGTAGTTTTGCTTAATCGTGTGGTGTGTGCGTGGCGTAAATAAATAGTTGAGGCAGTGCGTTGTGTTCAGTGGTGTATTTAATTTAAGTTGTTTGATATAATTGAAAAATAATTGTTATTTCAGGAGTGCAGAAAAAGAACTTGTGGCGGACACAGAACCAATGGAGCCTGGAACAGAGTGGGAAAGAATTGCAAAATTGTGCGATTTTAATCCTAAGGCGAGTAAACATACAAAAGACATTTCTCGTATGCGATCCATCATCCTCCAAGTGAAACAAGCTCCTCCGATGAAATCGTTGAACGCGAACAACATTAAATAGTTGATGTAAATCAGTTCAGTGCTGCTTGGGTGAATATATGCACGAGTAAATGGTGTCCACAAATTAAAAAAAGGAGGCGTAATCCACACCAAAACTAGGTACTATATATTTATTGTATAAGTCACATATTGTAAATCTTTTTTAGTAAAACTACTGCTGGTAAGGTCAGTGTAGGTGTGTAATTGAATTGAATGAGCGTCTTGGGTGGCAGTTTATGATGTGTGTATGATTCAAATCATTGAAATTAATAAATAATCGACAATGAGATGATAATTCAACAAATGGTATATATGTTTGACTACAAATGTTTATTCTGACTGAACTAGTTTTTTTGTAGAATATGATGATCTATATTCGCACTTATATTTTATATAAAATTCATATTACTATTACAATTTTTAAATTGATTCATTAAATTATACCACACCATGAACACAGTCTTCCTCTCGGTCTACTGAAGATCAATGCATATGACAGTCATATATATTATTTACTGCAGACAACTGCTCCATCCAGGTCGTATTCTAATGACGATAATGTTAACACAATATTATAACTTATATTTCATTTGCACTTAAACAATGTCCTTAAATATGCTGAGTCATACTAACCAATTTACAAAAACTAGTTCCAGCTACTGTTACATATTAGCCTGTTTTTGCAACATGGTTGCAAATCTTTGCGTAATAAGTAATGAAACATCTACAAAGCGTTGAGCACAATTATCCAGACATGCTTCCGTCTTTGACTCTAACTTTGATGAAGGTTGTCCCATACACTTATCCCAACAGACATCATTTATAGCTTGAATCTACAAGGTACAGGATCAATTTGAAATTTTCAAGAACCAATGCAATGCCTTCAACTTCAAAATGTCCTACCTGAGACCTCATCCTAGCCTTTTCCTGTTCCATTGCAAGAAATTCTTGCAGCTCTGCAGATTCCTGAGCGTTTATTGCCCCTCCTCCAGCACCACCTAGAGCAGGGCCACTCCCAAAAGCACTATCCATTCCACCTGCACCTGGCGACGAAAATAAACTGCTGCTAGCAGGGGTGTCTATCAGACTTGGCCAAATTACATTGAAGTCAATTACAAATTACAAATTACAATTACATTGACTGATCTTCTTCAATTACAAATTGCAAATTACAATTACATTTAATGATTCTCTTCAATTACAATTACAAACTACAATTACATGGGGTGATAAACTTCAATTGCAAATTACAAATTACAAATTATGTAATTGAATTACAATTGAAATTACTGAAATCAATTACATCGTTAAAAATTGCAATTTTTGGTTTTTATTCAATTCAACTTCACAACCACGATTTGCTCACAATGTTTCAATAGTTATTAACTTTCAACAAAGTATTAATTTCAAAATTCTGATCGGTCAGACGCCTCCTCTTTGGGTTAAGAATCATCTTGGCATAATTGAAAAGACGCTCAACAGGGGCAGATGAAGGTAGAGGCGTATTATACTTTACAAACGCTTGTTTAACATTGGGAAACTTGTGAAGCATGGAGATTTGGTCGGATTCAGATCGAATATATCTGATAACACAATGAAATCTGTATCTT
>JAQFZJ010000198.1:0-47555 GCA_034695645.1 Folsomia fimetaria | reverse complement strand
GTCAAGAAGTTTAAAATATTTGGTTTCTGATCTTTGCTGCCGGCTTGCAAAACCGTTGGATGAACTCGTTTCAAATGCCTTAATAAATTGGAAGTTGAACCACCCTTAACTTCGTTCAATTTCAATCTAGATTTAATTAAATTTTATCATAGTAGTACATATAATGTGGTATAATTGACAAAATAAACGCAAACTTACTTGCAGTAATTGCATTGATATTTTTTCTCGCCGTCGAGATTTTTAAAATGATCATGGGCACTTGATGTTCGTTTTGATGTATTCGAATTTGATGCAACTGTTTCTTCAGGCTCACCAGGAGGATCCATAACTTCTACTTCTTCTGAGTCACCCAACTCACCCAAATTGTCCATTTTTAATTTTAAAACAAATTCCAAAAGAAATTGTTATAGAGAAAATAAAATCATCTGGAATCTGGGAAACTGGCCAGATTTCCCACTCGCGGTTGTCTTTGCGCATGATCCATACCGTAAGTGATGGAATCGAATCCGAGTCGAATCCGGATTCGTCATCCTCATATGAATCCTTGCATGGAGTCGGATTCGTACGAATCCGGACTCAGTAAGATTCGAATCCGTAAATATCGGATTCGGATTCGGATTCAAAGTACATGAATCCCGGTTTTCAGGATTTGAATCCGGATTCGGATTCGAGATTCGAATCTGAATCCGAGTCCGGATTCGGATTCATGCGGAGCACTAGTAGTGATATTACAGATATATACGCATAACGATTAACCATGATATTAGGACTTTCTCAGTTTGTATTACACGACCTCGAATCCTAAATGTCCAGCCGATGGGTTTGGCCATAAAAAGCAGAGTATTTATGATTTAAGCAGTGCTAATTTCTGCAGCCATTCTCAAATTGCAAGACAATAATTAAGCGAATGTTTAATATGAATGAGATGAGGAGTGGGTGGTGAGGTATACCTTTAGGAGTGATTACGTTCTTGTCTGAACGTGAACCAGACTGCAAAAGTATCATCTTTGTTGATAATCTTTTCCTTATACTATAAAACAGATTTGTTTAATTGTGCTTGTGAAATTGTAGTTAATTCACGGAAAGAATCCGTAAATTTGATTTGCAAAGAAAGACAGGGCGCCATGAAGAGTTGGTGTACCTAATTTAGTTGGTTGTTGCTACTACCATTTTTATAAGTTGCAGTACCGGGGGTTAGCAGTAAAGCCATGAGAAGAATGAATGCTGTAATTTAATGAGCAATTTATCTGAAGAAAAAGGACCAGAATTAGAGAATATAAAAGGTATTCCACCGAAATGCAGGAATTATTTGGAGGAGGGTGGTAGATTTGATGTAATAAAAAAGACGCTGAGGTCTTAGCAAACATGAGTTTTCGCAGTCAAAATTCTGTGAACAATTTCCATTGTTTCCTCCTTTTGAGGTGTTTTTGTCTGTCAGAAAAGCAAAAGCAACTCCGACGGTCGGAGTCCGACCAGACTAGACAGATTCTGCCAATGCTCCGAATAAAGGATCTAAATTGCTGTAAAAGTTAAGCTTTATGCCAAGCCCCATCACACACGCCTACCAACAAGCACAACACAGATTTTCGTGAAGGTTTTGACATGAAAAATGCCTCAGGACTGTACTTCCTGTCGAGAACTTGCCAGATGCACACACGAACATAATATTGATTGATCCGTGTTTAATCGGAAAGCCTTGTTTTTATACTGTTGGCATTTGTATTACTACATATTATCCAATTTTTGCATTTAATCACTTTAACCAATGTCGTAGCAATGTCTCATCATGTAATATGTGCACATGCTGAATTTTGTTTTCTGAAATCAATTAATTTGTTGTGTGTGAGTGAGCTAATTACAATTACAGTAAGGATGTTGATTTTGATCTGTTATGTCTGTGTTGGACATAGTTAGATACTTACACGTAACTCTGACACAAACCAGTTATTACGATTCGACATGAAGGAAGGAATGACACGATATATAGATATTAAATTAAATCATAAACAGCCATATATTTATTATTTGTCCATGACATAGATGTTTGATGGTATAAAACAATAATAATATTATAATATCTGCTGAGCAAAAAGTTAATGAATGAATTTAAACTGCACGTTGCAGCTGGATTCATTATTAAATTGATTCAAACTCAACTTCAGTTCTTACATTAATTAATTCATATTATTATTATTATAAGTGAATTATCCTGCATGACATGTGCGACATGTCTTAAATTTTTATAGAGTTGTTATCTTATGTTAAAATCACCGCAAACCGCAATGTGTCACTATATAAGTATATCGTATCGTGTCACCGTCTGACAACTCGTGGGTTTGGTTCACCTCTACTTCTGTCATCACAATTAAGTACATGTAGGACATACTGCAAAGGTATCCTTATACTATAAAGGTATGCTTATATTGGTATATCCACCTGAAATAGTGTAGTACCAATAGTAAAATAGTGTATTACGGAAGGAGACTCCATCCTATTTACTTATCACTTACCTACCAGATCCAATTATTCGATGATTCACTCCCAAAGTGAGTGAAAGTAAATAAAGTACAGTATACTGACATATTGTTGCGTATGCAATCACATCATTTTTGTAATGTTGCACAATTCGTTGATGTGTCATTCGCACTACATCATTCCTTATCCAACTTTGCTGCCATTAAATTAATGTAACGTTACTCATTTTGTGTTGTACTTTCTCTCTCTCAAGGTGTTTACCCGGCCACCATCAACTTCAATCCACTAATCTCATCATGACGTGACGTGAAGTGGGGAGAAAGTCAATTATTGACACGAACACGTGAAACAGCTCTATCGTCAGAAGGGTGCACATCATTCATTACGAGTTGGAGAAAAAATATCAGTTGTATTCCTGCTACTGAATCAAGAAAAGTGTCAAGATGCAGCGCATGGACAGATTGAGACGCAGCTTGAGGGAATCATTCCGTCGGAAAAAGGATGCCCCTGAAAGCAGCAAACCACATCAGTGGCAGGTATGATAAGAGAAAAGATATTTTCAAATAACATGTTTTTGTCTACCATTCATGCATATAATGTCTAATAATGCCATCTATCCCCCCAATTTAATTCGACTGGTGGGCTGATAAAAGTATTCTTCGTTATTCATAGGCGGACGAAGAGGCTGTACGAGCTGGAAATTGCACCTTCCACGTCAAAGTAAGTCTTGAACTATGAATATCTGTATTATGAACAATTGCATGGGTACAAATGTTTAGAGGCCCATGAATGTAAAGATATGATTATTTTGTATGTATATGTACAACTCGGCATGAAAGAGTACAGAGTGAGGATGTACCCCGCAAGTACATGAACAAGATCGACTTTCTCCTGTAGAGAAATCTTTCTTGCATAATTACAAGTTGTTTTCATTTCTGCTCAGTCATAAATTTCAATTTCAGAGTGACATGGCTTCATTACATAGTTTTGTTTACGTTAGCGACTGTGTATGTAATCAAGGGCTTACATTTCAGACTGATTAAATAGTTGTATGTATGTACATATCTGCACTACATCCAGTTGTAATTTGTTTTTCCGTACAACGAAACGACTGTCAGTAAAGTAATACAGGTTGTTGTTACTTATGTCGCATACTGATGAGAATCCGAATTTCTAACTAAATAACAGCAAAATTCCGAATTCAAGGCATGAAATCCGATTTGAGATTTGAGAGAGACTGGGGGGAGAATATAATGTGTATCTCTGTTGGGGACTATTTTTTTATTAGTAAAACGTGGTTCAATTGCTACTTATTGAAGTTTTAATGATGAAGAAGAGAGAATAAATTGACCTTGCTTTTCCCTTCACTTTCCATCAATGATCAAAGTGGTCATCATTGTCAACTTCAAGTCTGTTGTGCAATGACAATAATGTTCATTTTATTCCAACGAGCACTAGACAATAATTATTTACTGTCCAAGTCCAACAGCATCTACAATTTCAATTTGTGATATTACAGATAAAGGATATAAACAATGCGCACATCTGAAAAAATATACTACATACTCGAAACTTGCGACCAATCCTATGAATAATTTAATGGTTGCTTGTGATTAAGTGATTCTACAGAATAAAACAGGGCACTATACCAAACTTGTACTGAATGACAATTCCGTGAATAGTGTTGATACCGTATATGTATCATGAAACAGGAGTATGTGTAGAATGTGCTTGATTAGCAGAATCAGAATCATCAATTCAAACTGGCTTTGCTCCAGATAATTAATTGACCCGACTTTTGTTTGACTTGTTGAGAGTTGAGTTCAATTGAGGACGGACGGATTCTAATTTGATGCTTAATTTTCTCTCTCTCTCTCTTCCTCTTTTTCAGTATCTCGGCTGCATCGAAGTGTTCGAGTCTAGAGGGATGCAAGTTTGTGAAGAAGCAATGAAAGTCCTCAGGGTATATTTTCAGTTTATTCAACAATTGTATCTCTGATTTTATAATTTTCATATTATTTACTTTGGAAATCATGCAGGGCTCGAGGAGACGGCCGGTGAAAGCAGGTATTTTACTTTTGATTCACTTTCTCCACTCTTTTCCTAGCCAAGCATCTTTGGTTGATTTTAAACACATTCATTCATCAAATTCATCAAATTCAAAAACATTCATCAAATCTTAACTTTGAACTTCTTCTTTTTAGCCTTGTATGTGACGGGTGACGGACTCCGCGTTGTTGAAGATGAAACCAAGGTAAAGAATCTTACGCGTCTGAAAGAGCCTCGAATGTGGGCACAGTGTTATATACATAAGCCATCGATATAAATGAGGCTTTGCAGCTTTTGGATCACCACCTGTCTTTATTATTGCAGGGATTAATTGTTGATCAGACGATTGAGAAGGTATCATTTTGTGCTCCAGATCGAAGTCATGAGCGTGGATTCTCTTATATTTGTAAGTTCGTTTAAGAAATATGATGGTCCCCTGTTGGCTGCAATTATCTCAAAATTTATATAAATTATAGGTCGTGATGGGACCACCCGAAGGTAAAGAACGACTAATAAATCCCCAATCTCTGCCTACGTTTTGCCTAAATACATAAAATGTTATTTTTAGGTGGATGTGCCATGGGTTTCTTGCTACTAAAGACTCGGTGAGTGTTTACTTGTAATGAAAGCGCAATGCAAGCTAGAGCTGGAAATAGCAGGAAAAGTTTGTATAACATAGAAATAGCTTGTAGTCAATGATGTCAAACAGATACGACAATTACGACATCCAAAAAGTGATCCTAGACATTAAGAGAAAATCTGTTAGCTTTTCATATCATGATATTTTTCATAATAGGAAAAACAAAGTGTGTAGAAAAAATGTGAAGGAGTAGTGAAAGCGATGAGTAAATCGATTATAGGCGACTCTTAATGCTTTCACTCTCAAACTTTCCACCACCCACACTTTTATTATTTGTGTTCCTTTCCATTAGAGTTGTAAAAAGAGTTGGATAGGAATCGAGTGGTAATAAAGTAGACGCGCACAAAGACAGTAGATACATAGTAGTAGAATCACGTTTTGATGGCGTGGAGAGAGTAAAGGGTTTGATTACAGGACACACGGGATACTTTGCTTTCATCCAATAATGCTCGTCTTGTTTGGTTTGTTTTTCTTTCATGATGATCCGATCTTCTCATTCGTCTATTCCGTCTCCATTTCTCTTGGGATCCTTTAAAAATCTCCGTGTCGTGAATGAATTGGACCTAATTAGGGAGAAAGGCTGAGCCATGCGGTAAGTATGATTTATGTATGCAGTTGAATTGGATGATAAACAATTGTGCAAATAATAAGATAATGGTTTATAATTGCAGGTCGGATGTGCTTTTGCAGTTTGTTTAGAAAGGAAACAGAAACGGGAAAAGGAATGTGGTGTGACCATGACTTATGACTCAAAGACATCCGCTTTCACCCGATCTGGTAGTTTCAGAGTGACCTCCATGACGGATTCTTTAAGCTCCAAGTCCACTTCTTCCACGGAGAGTGCAATGAATGCTAATAATACGACGAATGCTAATAATACAGCTAACTCTGCTAGACAACCGGCAGCCTCCACCCATGCCATTTCAAGGCCACATGCTCCTCCCAAGATGTTGGAAAGGCAGGGCTCCTTTAGAGGATTCTCGCAACTTTCCAATCACTCCCCGTTCAAGAGACAGCTTTCTCTTCGTTTGAATGAATTGCCCTCAAATCTTCAGCGAACTCAAAATATCTTTACAACTAATCAAGCATCTTTGGATTTGGAAACAAATTCCATTCCATTAGGTATTTGCAGATTTCTTTTACTTGGAGTATTGCAATTCTATTTTTTCATTTTGTTGTATTTTGTAAATCTGTATAGTATCCGCAAGCCCTGCTCCTCCTCCACGAACGCAAAGGAATCGTTTGCACTCGCTGCCCTCAGGATCCTTGGCTGGCGGCACAATTCCTGAAGTCTCATCCAGTAACACCTCCTCCGAACTGAATTTAGGTCCTCCATCAAAAATTGAGAACAAAGATTTGGTATCTGAACTATGTCAACAAGTTTCTCATGGATTATCACTTCTTGCAGCGAATCACGATGAGTCAACAAAAAAGGTAATTAATATATATTCAGACATGTCAGGGCAACTTGATGGATTGCATTTCCCAATCAGATTACTGATATGTATTTTATTAGACCAAAGGATACAACTCGGCTAACAAATTCCCTACGAAATTTACCAACCCTTGGGACGAAGAAGTGGGTTCCAATAAAAATGTAACCCTTCCCATCTTTAATACTACAGCTTTAGCAACAGCCAACTCCGTAATTCCAACTTCCTCAACGTTAAACTCCTTGTCCACGTCTTCGACAACCAAGCCGGTGGTCGATACATGGATCAATAATTTGACTCAAAGTCATGAACCCAAAGCACCTATGCAACCAAAAATCACCCCGATCAAAGAAAATGTTCCAGTAAAAACATCTTCGCAAATATCCTCCATTCTCATATCCAAACCCCCAATTTCTTCCTCTGGAAATAGAAACATTTACGAAACATCGTCATCCGCTACGCCTGCTTCCAATACAAACAACATTTCCACAGCTAATCAACTCTCTGGAGTTGGGTCGCAGAATGCCAACAACTCAAAGCTGAATAATAGCGGATCTATCGCAAGTAATAATTTAGTTAACAACCGGCCTATTCATCGAGGAGGACCCCCAAGATCACAATCATTGGGAGCAGATCCCTTTGACGCAGACTGGGCAACCCCACACGCTCGCAATGGACAAACTCCCACCAATCCGTTCGCAAGGCAGCAGACATTCCAAGTTTCTATGTAATATGATTTTATAAAAAATATAATAGTATTATTATAATTAATACGACTTTATGAAGTAGTGATGACGTAGAGAAAGAAACCCTTTGTAATAAGTGACACTAAATACTAATATTATTAACAAGTGTAGTGGGAGGGAGCAATGCCCATCATCATATAAGATAAAATTAGATGGACAGGTTTCCAGCCAACAACGTCCCTATTTTGTTGGGTCTGAGTCTGAAACTGTAATTATAATAGTACATAAGGTAGACAAGATGACGCTTTCAAAATAACAAATGGCAGCTGTATCGTCGATAATGTTAGGATGACAATTTTTCGCTTATTGTTTTATTAATAATTTAATTATTGTAACCGATGAGGACCATTGAATTGACTAACCAAAGGAACATATTATTATAATTCTTCCTTCTTTTAAATGTTTGTAATATCTCAACCCAGTATTTTAACGGACTATATTACCTTATGCAACACAACACACATATCAAACATATATCGTGGGTTTGTGTTGTTCAACTTAATTGACATTTGCACAATCTAATTTTCAAGCTGGAGATAAATACTCGAGAGCATCTAATGGAATAATAGACAAATACATAGACCTAATAACTCTAACCCTTACCCCTCCTTCCCGACATGCAACGCATTTTACACAAAAACTTCTTTGTGTAAACCACACGGACAGACCACCGGACTACCTTTTAGTTTCCCATTTACTTAATAATTTATAAACTAAACTTGTCTTTTCAATCCAAACAAAGACTTTGATAATCTCAAAAAACTGTAAAACTCTGCAAAACCTTATTAATAAGTATGTAGTACTGTACTACCAGTTATGGATGGAGCCCAATAATAACACATTTCAAGTTGCCTACCTGTATTGTATTACTTGCATGTATTAAAACTATATATAACTCAACAATCAATCATATACTGTTATTATATGGTCTATCTGTATATGTTGACGAACTTATCATTCCAGCGAGAATAATTTCATCTTGTTAGTTTTATTTATGTTAATTTGTTTTAATAGTGAGTGTGGGTGCAGCTATATCGTTGTAAACACGCCTCATTCTTGATTTTTCTTAATAAGATGAAAAAAAGTTGAATACAGCAAATAATAAGTTAGTATACTAAGCAATTTAATTTTCGGTTAAATAGCATACATCATTAAAACATCTCGATTTTGCATGAATAGCGATTAATTTACAAAGTACATTTACATTTACAACATAAAATAATTGATCAATTATCACACTGACACCACGTATGGCGTGGTTATTCATAAAATAAGTCAAGCAAGTAAGAAGTAATTAAATTATAAAACATATATCTAATCGCTAGAGTCAGAGTCAGTTTCCAATTTTCTATAAAGTTGTGGTGTTTGATCTTCGAGCAAATGAGGGGATGACCTGCTGCTGGGCGATATGATATTTCCGGAATGTGAACAACCTGCGATGGGTTGAACGTCAACGTCGACATCACTTTTGGAAACATCAATCCCGCTATCAGACGGTGTACCTTCTGACTTTAATCTTTTGGAACAATTAGTAGATAATCCGGATGGCCTCCTCCGCTTTTTACGTTTCCTCAAAGATTCTGAATTTGATGAAAATGTTGATGAATCCGATGAATTCATCGCAGTTGCAGTGGTACTAGTAGTATTAGCATGATTTTTCAAGTGTTTTGAGACACGAATTCTACGAGAGCACACTTTTTTGTTCTTATTCGGTTGTGAAGATGGTTCTTCTGGCTCAAACCTTACATTACAACTGTCGACCAATCTCCCATCCTCTGAACTGATGAAAATGCTCCTCTGCTCTGATGGCGAAGGTGTATTTGAAAGTGAATTACGAGGTAGTGTTGCATTCGCTTCTAAATCATCATCTGAACCAGAAGTGGAAGAAGAAGACGACGAGGATGAGGAATATGCCGAAATGTTCTGGACTTGTTGTGCCGGTAGTATTTCGAGAAGTGTGGGTTGGAAATTGCGTGTCATTAAATTATTTATTAGTTGATAACTTGTGCCTTGCACTCGGGTGTCGGATTGCACAGATGAATTATTAGAGCATTCATAAACTGGAGTCGTTTGAAGACTTCGACGACGATTTCGGATTGGAAGCGACTCTTGTACTGTAATATAAAATATTTAAGGATTTCCATCACCGTCTTCATGAAATAGATTATAATTACCTGAGCCAGAATTGGTAATATTATCGCTGGTTGTAGAGTTCCGTTGTGATACTCCATGCTCATCATCTTTGCGCTTTGATTTAGAGGATTGTCTGTTGGATGCCAATTTCCTCAACTGCGAGTCTCTTGTGGCAATAAGTCTGGTAAGTGTATTGGGTTCAGAGGTGCCAACAGAAGAGCGAGGTCTGCTGACTAGGCTAAGATCATCTTCACTATCACTACTACTATTATGTTCATCTCCAACATTATCTGGAGAATGACTAGCTTGTACTGATTCATCATCTGAATCAACAATGGGCAGATCTTCTATGTCCAGCAATTGAGGCACATCTTCATCCTCTTCATTTTGGTCATCGGGAGATAGTGATATTGCTGTTGCTGCAAGCTGCTGGCTTATCTCAGTGCTAATGAGGTCAGGTTGAATGGATCTTCTGGAACTCGGTTCACCTGCACCAAATAACCCACCCAAATGTATTTTATCCTACTGACAAAAAACTATATTAATCAACCTTCGTCCTCAGAAGTTGAATTTCCAGTGCTGTACACGGTATTTGTGTACGTCGAGTCAGCGTCACTTTCTTCTTCTGACAATCCAGCAATATCCCTTTGCACTATGGGCCAGAAAAGGGATTATAAATTGGAGTTATTTGTTAATCAAACCAGTGATGTTAAATGTCTGTTTAAAGTTACCAAATTCTTAATGGATTGAAAATAGACTAGACAATTTATTACTTACCCAAAGCATCAAAAAAGGCCAGCATCCGAGAATCTTCATTTGTATTCCTTGAAAGATCGTGAGCTTGAGACATGGAGAAGAACTGTACAGAAAACAGCAAGAAATATTCAAAGACATAATAGGAAAATATTAATTTGTATTTAATAATATATTAAATACATGGCCATGGCTGGTTCGCATATACAATCGAACATATTCTTCGTGAGAATAAATTTGTCGGGGGCTCTCCGATGTCCTTCCTGGCTCTTCGTCAGTCCAACAACTTTCATCCGGAATAGAGAAAGGACTCCATATCTAAAAGTATTTACCGATGAAATTAAAATATCAATATATGCTAACATGCTTCAAGAGAATTTCAAGTGTAGGTAATTGCAATACCTTTATCATTTTCTCCACCCCAGATGAAGCTATCATAATAAAACATTGATAAAATATATTAATGCTAAGAAATTCGTAAATAAAATGTCTTCCCATAAATTGACTGCATTTATTATATTTGTATGTAATAAAATTTACGTACCAATCAAATTATGGGAGTAATTATAACGAACTTGATTAACTATAGAACGATGTCCTTTTAAAATCAACGAGGCTTCGTTTACCCAACCTGATTCATTGATAAACCACACCATTGAACAAGACAACAATATGGAAAATAAAAACAAACTTACGGTTGCTTCCCTCGGAAGGAATTCTCCAAATGTGAAGATCGAAATTATCAGAGCCTAATATAAAACACGTAAGCTCATTAACTGTTACACATGTATTTACGCAATCAGAGAAAAATAAAGTCGTCGAAAAACTTTATTCGATTCCAACGAATCCACATATGACATCCTGATTTAGTAAATACAGAAAAATATGTTTACGTACCTGACATAACAAATTGGTCAACAGATCCTCCAAACGAACAACTTTTCATTGTACAACTGTTGTAATAACTAGAGTGGTTGAACTGGAACAAATGCGAAGTTGAATGTGTGGAGTACAACACAGGTGGAAGCCTTCGTCTTAAAGACAAAACTTGAGAACCATTTTGATTGAAGCGTGCATTCATGCAACATTGATCCCCGATTTGTCGACCATATTTTAAAAGAACCCTAAAATTCAAATATACAAGTAACCAGAAATTTTTTATTTAAATTAATGTGCTCACTTTTTAGGCATTCTAACGTCCCACAAGGCAGCACCCTCTTTAGCATTAGCGCTTAGAATCAGTCTTGGTTCCACAGGATGAAACATAACGGAGTGAAATGCAGAATGAAATTTAGCAAGACAAAATGGATCTACAAAAAAATGAAAACGAAAATAAAATTACGTCGCAGGATAGATAAGAATGGCAAAACTGACCACTTGCGTCTCGTATGTCATATATTAGTAAACGGCCATCGTCTCCCGCGACCGCAAAGTTGCTGTCATTGAGAGGATTAGAACTAATACCAAATACTGGCTGCTCCTGAAGAAAATAATCCACGGGTTTCCCACTAATTGTATAAAAATAAAATAAAAATGAGAATACTGACCCTGACTGAAGTACGACTAGACTAGTAAAATATGATAATGCATATTATTTACGTATGAATATCATGAACAATGACTTGTTCGTCATTTCCAGCCGAAATGATTCTTCTCTGAGACGAATCAAACGCTACGGCGAAAACGTTACTTCGGTGTTCAGCTTCCAGAACGACAGGAGTCTCATTTCCAACAATTGCTTGATGAACATTCCAAACTAAGACTCTTCTGTCGTCACCACCTTCATTCATACAAAATGTCAGTATACCCGAATTATTTAAGATTGCAAGATTGATTGTATAAGATTGTCATTAAATCTAGGAGGTATTGTCTACCTGAGGCCAAAAGGTCTCCATGCTGAGAAAACTCTATCGCATTAACACAACCGTAATGACCTATTAAATTTTTCCGGTAAAAGACCCCATCGGAGAAATGATTATCTACGAGGAGTCTGGTCATGTTTGATTGGTCTCCTCCATGTCGTTCGCGTCGACAAATGTACTGGAAAGCACTATTCAGTCCCCTTTGTGGTTGTAATGACGCCATGCTCATGACATTTCGTAGTGACGCGTTAGAATACTAGAGATAAGACAATATTCACCTATTCTAATTTTTGCACAATAATTTGGATTGGATTGGACTAAAGAATTCGAGAATAAATAAAGTTATGATGTCATCGTGTTCAGTTCAACGTATCCATTTGTCGGGTGCAGCGTCATCACTCCAATCGTATTGATTGTTTTAGTCGAAAACTACAGACAGAATAAGACAATTTAAAAATTAATCTTCCTTTGTTTGCTTTTTAACTTGTTTGTTAATTACCTTTGGAGTCCGTCAGAATCAGAATGTTGCTTATCTTTTCTTTACTTACATAGACAACAATGCTCAGTCACAGTTTTAACCAACCAATTAATTGAATTAATTATTCTAGTGCTTATCATGTAGTTAAATTGAAATTAAAGGATGAAGAAGATGATGAAGAAAATGAATGTGCCACACTGAATTTGGTTGTTTTGAGTCGTGCAGTGTGTGTATAGTGTTACCACACTGCTACTTACTTAGCATGTGTATATATATGTGTATCATATTTTGTTACGTCCAATGTATTTATAAACAAAATATCATGCATACAAACTAATCCTCTCATTTCATGCCAATAGTCATGACCTTTTCTCGTCGAATTTGTGACCTGGAAAATTAAGCCGTTTTTGGATGGATGCGGTTGGAAGTTAGGCGGTAGGCTGTAGAAAGGAACATACATACACACCGCAGTGTGCAGTGCATTGACTCCACTTCGTCAGCTGGCTAGTGTAGAGTTGCGCTCAATTGGAATTAAAATTGTGTTTTTAATAATCATTGATAAGCGCTCAACTTTATACTCATCTAGTAACACAAAAGTGATTGGTGGATAAAACAAGGTTATCGTTTCAAGTTGTCATCTTTGTTAAGGTCTGGTTCTTCCTGTGTCCTGATCATCAGGTGGGTTTTTTAGTGCTGATCTGATTTTTTATTGTGTATTGATGTTAGCCTATTAATATTAAGATAGTTAAATTGGAAAGTTTGTCTTTTAGGGCGAAAAGTGATTCAATTTGCAGTTATATCTGCTGGAATGGGAGACGTGGTGGAAGAAATCATTGCGGAACCGGATGAACCTGGTGTTCTTACAACCACATTCATCTTTGGTTAGTTATTTAATAAATGTATTGCTTAAATAAAAGTGATGCTATATATATTCTAGCGTTTAATACTCTTTTAATTTTGTGTTCTACAGTTCATCATCTTATTCGCAGTTATGGATGGTACTTGGTGTTGGGGTTGATTGGTTCCTATTACTTATTGAGAAATCGATGGAGAGCAACTGCTGCGTTAGAACAACCAAAAACACCTCAAGGTGGGTGGCACATTATTAATTTAAGTATATTATATAAGTTGTCAATTCTTTTTGTATAAATTTCAAGAAATGGAAGCTTGGAAGTCTAAAGAAGAGCAAAGACTCATGGCTATTCAGCGACTGCAAAAGAAATACGAAGAGGAAGCCGCAATCAAGGCAGAGAAACAGAAATTGGTAAGAGATCCACAAATTATGGACCACAACTGGTACCAATGATTTCAGAGATGACTATTTAAATATTATTTATATTCTTTATTCTTTATCTAAATACCTCTTTAACTTTGAGCTATTCACTATTTAAATAATAATTACTCATTAATAATTATTAATGAAGTCTTCATGGAAGACTCATTACAATCATATTTCATCGAGTTGTTCTTGATATTTTACAGTTGGATGAGAAGAAACAGAAAGCGAGATTAGCCGAATTGGAAGCACTGACAAAGCAATCCCAATCCGGCCAAAAGCTGGGAAGTGGTGCTGGTACATCCAAATCCTTGCGACCGGGTCAGTCATGAATTACTTATAAATCAACATGAAGCTATATTTAATCCAGATGTGATGTGCCAATGGACTAATTATAGCTTTTAGTTTGTTTAATTGTTTTCAATGAAAATTAGGGGCTTCAGTAACGTAATAATAATGCATTATATTAATTACAATAAACTAGCTCTTTCTGAAATATAACAAAATTGGTGTTGATCGCTGCTCATTGTTATTTTGTGCATTGCTATTTTATTCATGTGCATTTGACAAGCTCATTTTTACATTTTGTTTTACTTTATATTTGCAGAGTATAATCCATTAATGGGTAATTCTTCTGACAGCAGTGATCGTGTTTGTTTCCGACGCCCAGGAGGTGGTTCAGGTGGATGAGGTTAATGTGTGGCATATTGAAAAATGCATTGGATCTAAAGTTTATTTATCATCCGATGCATACAATATGTCAACACTTAACTAAAATATTCCAATTTGCTAGTAGTAATCAATCTAACCCATTTCATTTAATTTACACAAATTCGTATATATTTATTGCAAACTAGTTATCTAAATTATTTTTTGGATTGTCGTCAGGATCGTAATATTCTAAATATGTCTTTTTGTGAAACAATCTGCATAAATGAGCTTTTCTCATGGCAGAATGTGGATTTTTAATAAAGACTGTTTATTATAGGTGATAGGAGAATACTCGTCAGTCATTTTCTTGGTATAGTTCCACACTTATATTATGTATCATTCATAGTTTATTAATTCATTTAATTAAAATTGAATACTTTTGTGAATCGTTAAGTTTAATATTAATATTATTTAACATTAAAATAACTACATGTGACATGAGCAAATGCAGATAGATCAGAATGGGAGGAGAAAGTGAAATACATCAAGTCACAGTCACACACTTTGCGTTCATCCATTTTTTACAACATAGGCGAACCACATCACATCTACAAAACTGAAGCCAACCCAAACAGACTTGGACCCTTGAGTCACTACCCCTTAAATGAAACAACCAATCCCAAATACGCTACAAAAACTTGCTTCTCAAAATCCTCCCCTTCATTCTCTTTTTTGTAAGGATAAGTAATAAGTTTGGTTTCATAGGATTCAATTGCCACTAAAAATAGGGTGGATTATTTTTTATATTATTGAATGATTTGGTTGATTGATTGATAATCTGAGAACAATTTAATAATTTATAAGTTCTGCTTGATTCGTTATAACTTTTTGATTTGCATATTTTAAAGGATCAATCATTTGCTTTGATCAGTTTATTTTCGAATTTATTATTCATTCGTTGATTTGAATCATTAGTTTAATATTGGAGGATAAAATAAATCAGCATGAGAATTTACCATTATTAATTTTGCAATTAAGTTGAAAAGTGAAACTCAGAATCGTCTCAATAAGTGATTTAACGTTATGTGTCATACATTTTATCATTCAGGAAGCTCTAAAATAAAACAATTATTCAAAACGTGCCTACAATTATCCATCCCTTATTGCTTTATTATGTATAAACCAAGAATTTGCCCATATTATTTCAATTAATGTAAACCGTCTATATGGAATTTGAATACTGGTATAGTTTAAGGTGGTTTACGTCAAATTCAGTACATTAAAAAAAGACTACCTTTAATGCTGTTTCAATATAAGCAAGCGTGATAATATATATCATCATATTTTCCAAATTCAGGTATATTTTATTATGTATTTATGAGAAGAATTAAAGACGAATTAGAAATTAGACGATTCGAATAAGACGATTGAATTGAATACAATCCAGATCGATCGATACTAAAGTTGAGGGATGAAAATGAAGGGAGGGATAACATTAGGTTTGCAGAGTTTGCGTATTGGTGTGTATAGGGTCTAAATGAAATGCCCGGATTCGGGTATTACACCAAATGGTAATAAAGGGCCTTCTCAGACTGAATAACAAAATGGTGCCTCTGATACTAATGATACCAATTCCGCCATTTCTCCCACACCAGTAAAAAGAACAAATAAAGGAGGGTATTTGTAGTATTTTACATTCCAAAGTCAATTTTAGAAATCTGTCAGTCTTGTTCGTGTTTTGTAGACTCGCTTCATCACTGAATGCAAAGTTGATCACTGAAATTAAGTTGGAAACATCACAATTTGCAATCCTCCAAAATTCTAAATTACTTTTGTAAAGAATGTTTGACTTGAACACTTTAGTAATCATAAGGTATATGTACAGTAACTGAGCATGATAATGTTGGCTAATTAAAACATTGCAATATATCTGAATTGAAGACAATGTTTGAATTGTTTAATAAATTCTTCATTTATCGACTACTTGCGTACTTGTAATATAATATTCTAGATAGATAGATATCTTCATGTTCTTGGTTATAAGGACAAACATCACTCACCCAAAACTTATTTGTTTAAATAGTATCTAAACATATTTCATGTGAATTTAGCATGCATGCATTTACAAATTGGGGATTACATAAACTCAAAAGTAGTGGAATATCTGTATGTCTACGTGTGTGTAAATTTAATAACGATAAATAAAGTTATGGCAGACAGCTAGGAGGCAGAAATTTTATAATAATAATGTTATGGTCTTTCTCATGAATGAATAATATTTTGAGTTGGAATGTTTTCTTGACACTTGATCATTACACCAAACTAGTACTGATAGTGCGTCATTGGACGAAAATCAAATTGCACAATAATCACATTTCACATTTTCACATATACGCGACACTATAGCATTTTGTAAATTCTCACAATGAAATGATTCGTCTTAACAGTCGACATACGATGATTAAACAATAACAACACGTTTATCACAATTTGCGGGGAAAAACTTTACAAAATAACGTGATGTGGGATGTGGTGTACAAAATCTGTGTAGCTGATGACGAGGTCGGGCTCTTTAGCAAAACTGAATCGGTTTCCAGTAAAATTTGCAATTTTGTCTCACATGAACGTATGGATGAGATGCATATGTGAGTATGTGGAGCTATTGCACATATGCAAATCTCGTCCACGAATCTCGGTGAATACGGGTTTCATTCCATGTTTTAGTTGAAATTAATCTGACTGAGGCTGGATGCGCCTTCTACATACATATTTCACTTGAAAGACCTGATGCAATGCAATCCTTTCATTCAATTCATGTCCGGCGTCCGTCCTCATTTCCTTTCCTGCAGTGTCCGAGCTGGGGACCGACTTAGGATTTGGATGCATTCATTTCACATGAGTATTCATTCACCGTCATTTATTTATTGTGCAATGCTACACAAGGATGCAACGATTATCTGTTGATGATTTCAAAATGACGAGCAAATGCACTTTCTAACACAAAGGGAAAGTCTGATTGGGTAATATACACGCCTCGCCTGAAAATCTTTTAAAAAGTGGACCAGTTGTGTATGCAAGAGGGAGAAGTTGTGCAATATTTGTTTCTCAAACAAAGTTCTGTTCCATTTCCGAATAGGAAGAAATATTGCACAAATAATATTATATTCTGAATAAACGTTAGCAGCACAGCACACCATACTGATTCAACTGATTCTATATTATCTTATGTGATGGATTTACCTATGCTTAAATATGTGTGCTCGGATTTTTTAAATTTTTTTATTTTAAGAGTTGACAGCGAATTCATACTTCTAATGCAATAAGGATGTGTTTCATCTGTCGAAATCAGTTTGGTTGGTTTGGTTTGAGTTGTGAGGGGACTTGAAAGTTTAATTAAAGACGGAAATTATATGAAACAAAGACCCAGCATGTGCATAATATGAAGTAATTTGTGTGGTTGTGGAGATGGGAAAGGTTTCATTTGATCCCGTTTCTTGACTCAACTTTCCATCCAAATTCTCTGATTTCATTCTTTTGTTGGATTCTCTCCCCTATATTTTCTACATAAGTATTGTATATATTGCACAAAGTTGCGCAATTTAATTCATCCAAAAGCTTAGCTTTTGGATACCAGTTTTTCTCTCAAATAGTGTTACACAATCCTTCATATGTTCCATTTAATAAAACTCCAGCACAATCGGATGATATGATATTACACAAAACATGAATGTTTAAAAAAAACTTGATGAGATGATGATGACGGTTTATATAGTCCTATCCAGTTTCCTGATAACAAATTAAATGAATTTCCTTAAAATCAACCACAATTTTTAAAGTGATTCTGTATTATATATCAAAAGTGTCCTTGGCTTGCTTTTCACCTTTCTTCGAGTGAGCAATGATAACGGCGCTATAAATGCTTGTCCGTTATTGAGTTATGTTACAAGGATTAAAAATAACAACATTTTATTCACATTTCACATAATTTGATAAAAAGTGTGATCTCAATAATATGAGTAAATTAAACTTAAATCAATCTCAGTCAACCACAAAAATCAGCTCCACAAATTATGATTCATTCATTATTCACTCGTGTCGTCGTGTCTGCCACCAATTGTATGTGTAGCATTTAATATTCACTTGGTTATGTAATTTTATGATTGATGCTACACTTGGCACTAACTTTACTCACAACGGAGAAACAGCCAAGTAAGTTGGCATTGAACAGTCTAGACGGTAAAGAGACCAGAGCGAGACTATAATTTTTATCTGGTATCAAAATTAAATTGACGTAGTTGAGCTGATGATAGATGAGCTGATGCTGCGGGATGAATTTTTATTCTACTTTATTATTTCACTTGAATCACATCTATATTGTGAAAGTATAAAGTCCCTGCAATAGCAGTGCTGTTGGGGCCACATGCAATAGCAGTTGAATATCTGTACAAGATCGTCTGTGGTTGATTTGATAGTCTCAAAAATAAATGCATTACATATCTTACTTATTATTATTTAACAATTACAATTTATTTCATTTTGAACCTTAGTCGTAGTCGGCAAAACGAGAACTATAGTCAGTAATAAAGCAAGTTTCAAAGAGCAAGTCGTCAATAAATGGATGACAAGATTATATTATACTCCTTCTGCAACAATGAAATTATACCATTCACAACTTTTCACAACCCATTGTTTTGTTAGTTTAGTCATGGGATTGTTGTGCAGTGAAAGGATGTATTGAGTGCACCTGGGGTATTATAAATTGTTGCTGCTTAATAAAAATGTGAATCCAATGTCCAGTTCTAGATCAATCTTGCCTTCTATCGATTTGCATCTGCATGAAATCAACCTCATCGGACCGGGTGAGTGCATCTTGCATCTGTTATTAAATTATAACTTGAACATGTGTGCGAAATTGTGCATGAAGAAAGCTTGACCGCTTTGAAACTTCTTACATGCAATTCTAAAACTGACCGCTTTGATAGATTTATAACAGTCAACAGTTACAACTTGATTATAAAAATTCCACTGCATCTGCTGAGAAGAAATGACGATAAACAATGATCTGATGAGTCCTTTGTTTGTGATCAGTGCATAATGAGTAGTATTGAATCCATCACTTCTTTGTTTTAGTGCTGAATTACGCTAAAAAATCGGATCAAGATTTATCATTTGAAGTTGTCCGTTCACAAACAAGCTCTGTGCCTGCCTTTGACTAACTGAAGCCATGAGAAAGTTGTCTCAATGTTCCATCATTTTACCGTATATGAGTGAAGTGGATGGGCTGTGGAGTAATTTCGTGGGAATTACTCAGTGACCTGACCAATGTCCAGGTCCACCTTACAAACTGTTTTAAAAATACCAAAAATCGATTCAGTTAAAAATTCAATTTTTGAACTCGACTAGTTTGCTCCATTGTTGGGATGTTTGGAAAAATATTGAAGGGACGACAGGGACTCGGACAGAAAGGTGAGAGGAAGACCAGGCGACATTTTTAAGGGAGCTGCCCTGAACCAGTTTTCATGATGGCATGTGATGTGGTCCAGTCTTGTGTCATATGATTGGGGTCAGTTGTACACCACCCTATGCTCTTTATAGAGCAAAAAATACCACATGCATCCTTCATTTAGTTTTATAATTTTTAAAAGCTTGATTATCCTGAATAGATTATAACAAGCAGTTACACACCAAGATCAGAAATGGTAGGATGGGAAAATTAATTTTTAATGACAGCGACATGAATGGTAATGAATTCCTACGTGTTTTCTTCAATATTTGATTAAAGTTTGGCTTGGCAAAAGAAAGAGAATTCGAGATTTTTCAGTTTCTAAAATTTCTCAGATTATTATTGAGAAATAATATTTTCAATAACTCTCAGCATTGTTTTTTCCATTGGGGATTATATTACTGATTTATTGTTCACTCAGCGTCTCATTCTCATTTCTACATTTCCTATAAATACTTGAAATCAAGTCAATCTTTACATAATTGTATTATTTCCTCATAATATAAATTATACGACATTGTCACCCCATTATCATCACAGCTCGTCAGTAGTTTGGAATTTCAATCCATCCATCACAACCACGAAACGAACCTAGGAATTTGTGGCAGTTGTCCACGCAATTTTTATTAGGAGCTGGCATATTATCAAACCCAAACTATTTTTAATCCTGGTCGGTCCGTACCTAGATAAAGAATGTAGAGGTCGTTGAGAGGAGGGAATAAGAGTTGAGTCATAATTATGTAATACACAACAGAAGCTTAATAATTTTTCCACGATTAGGCAAAACACAACAACAATACAACAATAATACATACATACTGCATAGTAATAATGCCTTCACCCGTCCTCTGCTTTGGTTTTTGCTTACGGGCATGAAGAAGGGGTTTAATCCATTCGTCTTCATTTCATAGGCGTCTCGTCCACGTCTCTCTTCTCTCCTTCTCTCTTTTTATAGTCGTTTGGGTCTCTCGCTTTCCATATTATTCCATTTGTCAGTCAATTCAATAGTCTCTCTCTCTCTCTCTTTTTTAGTCGTTTGGTTGGTTCAGTTCAGCTTACTTGTTGTTTTGTAATAATAATCGTTCGTTTGTAATCGTGCATGATCATGAGTTGGCAGTTGGCATTACTCACCTTTTTTCCTCTCTTATAAGGAGGAGTAAGCAGACAGACCCTCGATTACGTCTAAATATTTTATAAACGTCAAATATTCTAAAGACCAAAATAAGCACATGTTTTTTGCCACGAGCATTTGATAATGGATTATCCGATAATTCACGTGTGAATAAAGATACTTTTTTTTTTAGAGAATATGGCCTCATGTCTTTAATTCCTTGTTCCCCGTGACAGGAAATAAACGCAGACTTGGTAAACATTGTACGTGGCGTTTGAAAAATACATAATTACACGACATGATATGGTTTCGCTAATGTGGGTGGTGTAATACGTGGCACAAACAAACGGTTTTCATTTTACGCACCATTTGCGAAGATGAGTACTCCAACTGTAATTATCATCATTTGTGACATATTACCTAACACGAAATGTAAAAATGGGAAGAATTGCTCATAATTCATGCTATTCTGAATGTAACAATTATATATCAGGAGGCACGATTTGAATCAGCTTGCAAATCTTAATTACATCCACGCACGTATTTCATTCAATTATCACAAAATATGGTTGATGGTATAAATTGTGGCCAAACCTGAACAAAAATATCCATAATCCATTATTCGTAGCATTTGATCCATGATCCAGATAAGACGTTTGATATCAGCTTTAGAAGATACACACACGTCATTCACTTCGGTTATTCAGTTTCCGGGATGAGTCGCTTGGCTTTCTCTTAGTGGACTGGGCAATAGTGATGTTTTGAGCCAACGTCCAGACCTGAGAGACCAACCTGTGAGCTACAACTTCACAAGTTAGGGTCTCAGGGAACGGAAATCAGTTCAACAATGCCAATGTCCAGTCCGGCCCTTCTCCATTCCTAAGACATACGTATTATTCTCAACTTGACTTGTTTGGCACAGAGTGTCCACTTCTGTTTGTCTCCCTCCAAATCCACAAAGCCGGTCGGTCGATGTGACATGAAGTGTGGGTGGTGGTTTGGTTGCGGTTCATTTCAGCACAGTTGAGAAAGTTTGCACGTTGCAGAATTATTCTACTAGGACCAATGAGCGTGAGAGTAAAGGAGTGACGCTTGGTTGGTTAGGTATTTGCAGAACAGAAGTCTACTTGACTCGACTCACTATCGAATTTTGTTTGATAATATGAATTAGTTTAGGAGAGAGCCAGACAGACAGAATTTTGCATGCTGCAAAATACAGGCTATTTACATTTACCTTCCCCTTCACGTTATTCCACTCTGTTCTGCAAATCCAATGAGCGGATTGCCCTTTCCTAAAGAAGCATAATCATTGGTTGAGGCTGAAATCATTTGCGAAATTTGTTTAACTAGTAGGCAATTAATTAGCGGATGCTTTTCATAGTCCTTTTTAACTAGATCACATTTGGATTTAATTACAGCCTTCTCGATGAATTTTCCATAACAGAGTTTAAGATCCAGGAGTGATAATGTCACAATTGTGTATCATTTGGTTTCCGGATTGGGCATTGCATGTTTGCATATTAAAAATAGCTTTATTGTGGAAAAAAATGATGGGACGGGCATGTACGTTTGCCGGGTTACACACGTCAGAATTTTAGAAAAGTGATTAATAAAAAATTAATAAAAACTCATGCCACACACACATGACTCATTACGCCACGTCATTTACATTAAAGTACGCACAAATATGAAATAGCTAGCCACGTACATCGAGCATGAAATATTAATAATGTCGTTTTTCGTCCGCGGATTGTTATTAGCTATTTGAAATGAAAGTCCACGAGACAAATGGAAGATAAGAGAGGAGAAGTAAGAGGAATGTAAGAAAAGAAGAAAACAAAAGTTTCAAGTAACCATAATCATTCACAAGAAAATAGATGCATTAAATAAGATTCGATTGTTTATGAAAATAAAATATAATAAATGGGTATATTTTATGAAGTTGAATGAAAATGCAAAAAATGAAAATTCATTTAGGGCAAGAACAAATAAATGTTGCATATCAAATGCGGACTGCAATATGAATCATTTAAACTACAACCTTCATCCAAATATCCACTGTAATGTTAAGCTTGTTATTCTTAATAATATAATGTGGCAAAGCGATTAATTTCCGCATGTTAATTTGATTTTGTTTAATGTTGATTTGATTAAAAAATTATTCTTCGATTGATGTCCTAACATCCGGCCAGGTATGGCAGGGGTCCTTCTTACGGTGGTGTGATCTCCTGCCCCTGTCTGTTGATTTCAACTTATTTGTCAACGGTCGACGACTGCACGGTGATTATTGTTATTTCTTTTTGTTCTGTGATTGAAGCTGAATAATAGAAATGCATGCACTTGTCTGCCGTTGCTGATGATATATTTATTTACAACCGTTTGTGCTCATATAAAAGTAATGTGTATTGCAGATTTATTCAAGCAGGTTGTTGGTGACTTGGACTAAAAAAGAGAAATGATTGTGCTATATAATGTGTATTGCATCTATCTTGCTTAGTTTGGTGATGTGGTGCTGATGATTTTGGTGGGAAGGAGGGAACCAAGCGTTATGCACCCTCGTCCGATATGATTTTGATCTTCTGGCTGGTACATACTCTTTCGCAGAAGGGTTGTGTTATTGCATTATTGCATGCTTTTCAAGTGGAAGATGATGAAGTGATGGCCGTTAAATTGGTTGCATATTTCCAGACGACTCAGATTTTGCACCTCACTCTCATGAGCTAGCTAATCCGATAAGAAAAAAAGTAGAAGGAAAGATTTGCAACGATTATTTTTTTTTCCTTAAATAAAACAAAGTACCCAACCTTTATCAAACCATTCGTAAATCTCATGCTGCATGTGTTTCACTTTTATTATTTTTTGTTCATGTCTGACTCATTCGTGTTTATTCCATTCAGTTTATTAAGTTTAATAAAAGTAAGAAATGTTCAGTATAATTAAGACATTCCGGGCAAATTATTTTATTTGAAAAGCAGATGAAGGGAAAAAATCATGTTTATTTATTAAGGTTTCAATTATGGTTTCAATTATGTACATGTGACAAAGGGACAGCGATGGATGAGATACATTTTTTTATTGGGAAAAAATGGTCGTGTATCTAGTTGTCAGCTATGAAAGAATTCACACGAATCGTAAACATTATGAAAATTGTGTCTGACATGATTCAAATGAAATGTACAACTCCATTGAAAAATTGTGCCTTCTTTATCTATGCATTTTTGGTAATGTAATAATTTATGTTATATATACAGCGAAGTGAAATATCATGCCAATTTAAAATTGAATTATCGAATTTTGCATAATATGCTTTTTGACGTAATATAATTAATAATTGGTTATCATGCATGCATTTGATTTTGCAATAAATTATAATATTATTAAATAGCAAATGCAACAAATCAATGAAGAACAGAATAACACCATATTATGCAGTAACTGGTTCATGATTAAAAATATTATTTATTTATTATTTCACTTTTGAAGAGAATAGTAGATTAGTTGAGTAGTAAGTAGATGGTAGTAGTAGTAGTGTGAAGTGAAGTATAAGGTCAGGGAGGGAGGAGGAGGATGAAGGGATCATCATTATTTCCAGATTAAGAGATGAAGAGATTTGGGTGCTGCATATTTGTCTGCCTGCCTGCCAAGAATTATAAAGAGCCCACCGACGATCACAAACGCTCCCCGAGAAAGTTAGCAAGTTGTACAGTTTCTCCAAGGTAAAAATGATGTTGTTCTCAACTATACAACCTACTACCTCACACCGAGGCGTCTATTCAAATGTAGGCTCTCTTTCCACAAATCCGTCCAAATAAATGCTGGAGGATTATTGAGTGTGCATTTTATACAGCAGCACCAGAGGAGATGAGATAGGACTGAGAAGGGGGCTATCAAATCAATCTAGAACAGAAGAGAGGAATAAGGCTATTATAACGCCTTGTAAAGTATTTGTATTCTCCTCAGCCTTACATTTACTTACAGCCAGCGCCTCATGTTGCAGATATGAGTGCATGATTTAGGTAAAACAATATTATAGTGACATAATATGCATACATGCAAGAATAAGAGTTAAATCAAAGAGGGCCCCAGAGTGGAAGTAATAGAACGATGACAAATAGTAATGGATAAGAAATACAGGGTAATTAGAAAAATGAGTGTGTATAGAAAAATGAGGAGATTTAGAAAATTATTCAGTAAAGAGAAAAGAGTGGAAACTAAAGAATTCGCATTGGAATTGTGCAAATAAAAAAACAAAAATAATTGTGCAAATAAAATTGTCATTAGTGTAAAAACCACACATCCCAAATTAAAAAATATTAATAATCACATCACAATCACGACATACACACATACATTCATCTCATTCCAGTAAAAGATTCGCATCACATTAATACACATACACAATACAGATATATACATATATCATCTTAATATAGGTTCACAAACATTTATTAAGCTTTTACACGTAGTAGACACATAATTGTTTGGGAGGGAGGGGGCAGTGCTGGAATCGCGTTGGGGAATGGACCGATCTCTGCAATGTCGAGGGACGAGGTGGTGGAGGAGGAGGAGGAGGAAATGATGGCGTTATTTAAAATGCAGGCGTTGTATGGAAGTTGGCGTCGACGGTAACTTTTCAACGTAGACCCGTGGCACCCAACTTGTGAGCGATTTACACAAGTTCGGTTCTACGGGTATGTGTTAAAAGTTAATTACAATTAGCTCTCCACCACACACATTCATCGTCATATGAGGCTGATCAAGGCGCAGGCTGGCGTGAGTATGTAGTCAGTGCAGCAACAGCGGCATTCTCTCTGGCACATTTAAAATGCAATGATACCCACCCACACCCACCCAAAGGGCAAAAGGACTGATTTACGGAAAGGGCAAAAGGTGGATATTAATGATAAGAATGTGATTATCAGAGTTGGTCACCTCTCTCTCTGGTGGATGGATCTGGTATGAAATG
Source organism: Folsomia fimetaria (assembly GCA_034695645.1). Lineage (NCBI taxonomy): Eukaryota > Metazoa > Arthropoda > Collembola > Entomobryomorpha > Isotomidae > Folsomia > Folsomia fimetaria. Next base: position 21,479 of record JAQFZJ010000198.1, on the reverse strand, counting down.
AATGACTTATTCTCAAAAATCTCAACTCCCCCAAAACATTTACAAAAACCCAATTTACAATCCCATACTTCTTTAGAGGAAATGGAATACCAAAACCAAACTTGGTTTATTTATTTGTTGACAATTACCAACGGTGGTGGTGTGTGATGACAGTGGCACGAGCCGACTCCAGTTTCCAAGAAAGGTCGTCTCCTCCAGGCAGATCCTGTAACAAACAAAGAAAGGAAAAGGGTTAAGTTTCTGGTGAACATAATAATAACATCTCACACCACAACAACCCTTTCTTTTACAAGTCTGTCTCCACACAGTCTGGTGCAGTAGGGTCTTACTCCCCTCACGTCTAAGGGCTCAACGCTCAACCGGATAATTGATACTAAACTTTAAACCTCAACTCAACCCTTTAAGACATTCATATGAAGATGAACCCTAATCTTTACCTATGAAGCGTGAGTGAGCAACCAGTTTTAGTATGCATCTGTATGCAGCACACCTTACATTCACATGAATGAACACATGCTTTGGTTACCACTACCGACCTACTCAATCACTCGATCTCCATTACAATGATGTATGTACACCCATCCCTTCTAATTAGTTTTGTGCATAAATTTGTATATAATTACAAGAGTCAACTTAATTAAAGCATTCAGTGAATTGGAGCCAACACTAAATATCCGTTATGCATTTTTATTTCATATGAGATTTGATACTGCATACTTTCTCCCGTGGAGAGCAGAGCATGCATAATATTTTGTGATTTGTGAGCCGGTTGACATTCTTTTTCCATCCATTGACAGATTTTTGATTCATGTAGGATACTCGATATTCAAATAAATCGGGTTAAGCTACCCTGAAGGCTGGCACTCGTGTAGAGGTAGTAGTAAAAGTAAGCTTATCTGTATTTGAGAATGACTCCATTCACCTAGTATGGTCATATATTATATTATACAGAGATATTTGCATAGGCACAGCTTCAATTTGGTTTTTGAATATTCAATTGGAATGGTGTGGTAGTCAAAGGGTGGCAAAGTAGGAATGGTACAAATGAGTAAGAATAACCCTTAGATTTCAATAAAACTCTACAAATGAAAGGACCAAGGAACAGGACAGACCAGAACAGTGTGTCAACCCTTGCATCAGCATCAGCTAACTCTGTCCTGTGTTTGTCAATTCAGAAAATTCAATATTCAATCAGATCGATCGAGTTCGGTCGGCGTCCTTCTTTCCACAATCGACAACCCACACGTGCTCAAAAAAGGGTAGCTTTTTTCTGGTAAAAAATTGAGATTATTCTCTCTCATGGAAAAGTGTCCCTTATAATATAAGTTGAAAGGGGTACGTGCCAAAGTCCAGTAAAAAATACTGTTCCTTTGCACATTGTGTAAGTGTAACCCCTTCATTTCATGTTTTTTACCCTTCCTTCCATTCAAGGTGAGTTTGGTTTGTTCCCTTTTCTCCTGTCGGAGGTCTATTAGGGACTCAAATCGATTAGAAATAGCAGTCAGGCCCGAATTCCGATAACTCGATCTCTCTCTTCTCCTCCACATGACCAGCCAACTGCTTCAACAACATACGACCAACGAGTTCCATTCCATCCATGCAATAACGGACCCAATTCAACCAGAAAATGAAAATACAAATGGAAAGAAAGGTCGCCTTATTTATTCCTCTTCGTACTTGTAAAGGTTCGGACAACCACACACGGTATAAAAAATCAGACTGCCGATGATCGAAACTACTCTTGTCCCAACAAAACAATATCCAGCCAAAGGATTTACTTTTTTGGTTGGTTGGTTAATGGTGAAGGATGCAGATGTGTAAAATTTAAAAATACGCCTTCAATCAATTTGCTCAACTTAGCTCAAAGGCGTTGGAAACCACTTTGGAATTAAACCATGCTTTTCTAATTTTAGGAAATAACCAAAAACCAAAAAAAAATGAAAGGATGGATGTTGGGATGAGATACATACAAACAAAGGGGGTGAAGCAGAAGAGAAAGGATAAGAAACTGGAGAGGGAGCAGATGTGATGTGATCCTAATTTTGATCGATTTCATTCTCTTTTCTTAAAAAAGAGCCCTTTCTCTTTCTTCCATAAATAAAAAAGAACGATCCAATATCCACCACTAACTAAGACGACTGCCCATAAAGAATAATCTACAAGAATAGCCATCACAAGCTATTTCGGAACCTATTTCATCTCATTCTCGATTGTTGTCTGCTGTCCACAAGGGTTTACGTTTGGATGCACCTCTAAAGCAAAAGACCGTCGTTCTCGTCTTGAGTTAAAGGGATTTCAAGATTTCAAACCAAGAAAGAAAGAAGAATGTGGATTCGGTAATGGAATGATATCTGAACCTTGGATCAAACCTTAAATAAAAGAGGAGGAGGAAAGGGGACCATGTCTCAATTCCATGTTGAGGTCTTAAAAGATCTCATTTGGACCAATTTCTGGTTGAAGGAATTATTGGTCAGAGTAATAATAATATTCCCTTCAGATTGTGTGTCACAATAAATTGTCGTTCCGATTCAGTCATATCAATTCGAATCGGTTGCATATTATACATGACATACAACGTTGGTCTAGTCTGGTCGGCTTATGTATAATAAGTAAATGATATAAATGAAGGTCAAAACCGTTCTGCACGAGTTGTGCCTCAAGAAATAAAAGTGTGAGCAGAAATGAATTCAATAAGAATATAAGTTGACGGGAAATGTGATATCCAGTTCTGCTCACAATAAAAATAATAAAAAGCTTCAGCACAGCGCACAGACCAATATTTGATCTGTTTGGTTGGGTGAATGCGTGTTATAATGAATGTAACTTTTTACTTTACTTAACATTTGCTTTTGGAAACTGTATCACCCAAACAAATGTCCCGAGCCCATTGATAAAGTCACACGAGACGATAAAATCCACCCGGATATTCACAAACACGATTATAACTTTCAACTTCTTCTTTTACACCAAGAAAGAAGATTTGACATGCTACTATTTATTTAATCTCACCCTGCACTGCAATCCGATATTGTCAAGGAACGTCACGCAAAATTGACTCAACCATCATCACCACCACTATACAACAACCTTCACTAACTGACACAGCCCCAAATTCTTGGATTCTATAGTTTACACAATAACTTACAACTTGCGAGTATGTAGTAAGAGAGAAAATAATGAGCTGTAATAATTATTATGAAAACAAGAGATGATTCAATCGACAACCATTCTGGAGGAGATATCTGGTTTAACTGCCACTCGTCACTTAGAGGCCAATTACAAGAAAAATAAGGTCCATACATTTTCCAACCTTCTAATGAAATAATGTAAAAATGGACCCATTGACGAATACTTTTAATAACAAGAGCAATAATGGAAATAGAAATAATGCTTAAAAATGAATGTCTTTCCTCCAAACTTTGTTGTATTTTCTTAGGAAGGCAAAGAAAGTAAGTACTTGAATAAACAAATGCATTCACTTGGTTTCATTTTACTCCCTTCCATTGTATGGGTAATAAGTATTCGTGTTTTTCACCCAATAGAAATAAATAAATGGTGAATCACTTCCGATATGGGCTAAAAATTGTTCTGAATATTCTCAATTTGTTCCAAATCTGATTCATCAACCAATACAATTCACAAATATATATATTTTGCTACTTATATAAAATTGTGAACCTTTTAAATGTAATTTTCACACGGTTCTCTCTGATTTTGGTGTGTGATGAGAGGATTTGAATCAAAAAAGTAAAAAATAATAATAAATGAGTAAAAATAGAAAATGCGTAAGAAAGGCACTTAAAGAATGAAATACAGTGAATCAATTCCAGCATTACAAAACATTGGATTGGGGTCGACCCTGGTTTTAGACCGTAATCTGATGAGAACCTTTTCCACACACACACATAGTTTTTTAAGGATTTTAAGGATCCCATTTTAGCACCTGCTTTTTTAACATTTTTACGGGAAGATCCCTTCTTGATATCAAGTAAGGCATCATCATCATCATAATATAGGAAGAGAAGACCCTTCTTCACTCAACTCATTAAAAATGTTGAGATTCCTCTCCCTACCAAACAACCAACACCACCATCAACACCGCATTTATTTCCCTACATACTGTCACAAAATCTCCGATTTTTTAGTTTCACTTTTTTATCCCCGGATTCATTTCCCTCTCACTGTGAATCTCAAGCAGGGGTTCAGGATTCCCACGATTCCTTAAAAAAGCCACCCCACCTGTATCTCCTCAACTTTTTAAGGTTCACACTACACTACAACTTGGTTTCCTTTCATTTTTTAGGATTTCTGAAGATTGACCGGTTTTGAGAGAAAAGATTGAATCCCTTGCATAATGCACAATTGAAACAAGCCCGATTTGATTCTATATCGCACTTTTTACCATTCAAAATGATTAATAGATTTGGATTTGGTCTTTACATGGAATAAGCAAAATTGTTTGTTACAAACTGAAATTAAACGAGAGTTTCTATGTTCTCACAAATATCCCTCCTGCTTCTCACGATGTCGTTAAAAAAGACAGATTTTCTCCGAATAGTGATGGATTGGCTATTTGCTGGTTTGCCATTTACAGGTAACTCATAATATGAAAATGTCTAAAACTTCCAGTCCAGCAGTTTATATGTTATGCTCGTGTAAAATAAGGCTTTGGCAAAAAATGTGTAATTAGTTTGATAGCTTACCCCAGGAACCAAACCAAACCAGCAAGGAACAACCATCACACGAGAGAGCAATTATCAACCTGGAAGTGTTACCTTATTAGTTAGTGCCCACAATCTCTCTTCATGAGTAAACTACCTCTCCATGGGCACTTTGCAGGATTGGACAAATAATACAACCTCGTCTATGTAATAATGTACTTACTTTATACTGCTGTTGTGCAATGCAAACGTTGTGTTGTGTTGTATTGTGAAGAGATGTTGTCTTAATGGCAGGCAGAGCAACTTTATCACCGGAGTTTTAACGGAGGGTTGTTGCAGAGGAGTGTGAGCGAGAAGTGCCATGTCGTGAATATATATTTGCAATCGCCAGACAGTGAAACCAAACCATTACTAGTCAAACCGACCAAATACGAGTGAGTATGTGTGGCTGGATCGGAGTCGGTTATAATTCGCGAATTTCGACCTTGTACTATGCATCCTTACCAAGTAAAAGAGTTAAGGTTGGTGTGTGGTGTTGTCTCGCTTTGTTATAATGTGCAACCATACATGTTAGTTACTGCCAAACTACTAATAATGCTTTTCACTCTTAACATTATAGCGCCAAAAAAGTTGAGGGTGTAGCCCATCCAGCTCCCTTATTATCTCACAATATAATAAAATGCAATACGTGGTAAGGTAACGAACCGCAAAAAACAAAGCCCCCAACTTTCTCCCACTCCGAAAAAGAGTTAGCATATTATCTTATCCAATCCAGTCCAGGAAACGATGTATGATGCTGTGTGTTTTTTCACGAGTGTGTCCTGTCCACTTTGCATGGCATGTGCTAATGGTAAATGCTGTTAATGTTGGGTGCATGGGGCCGGTGTGTGAATGCCGGTCTTTGCGCAAATTCAGGCCAAATTCACAGCCAATGAAATGGGACCGATATAAATACACAATAATAATTGTGATCGTGTGATTATGGGCAAGCCAGCCCAGTCACTTCAGCTTCAACCCTTTCTTTGCTGCCTGCTTACACGCATCAACACGAATTCAGCACAACAAGCTGAATTGAGGTAACAAACGGATCCATGCACACATATGACTCACAAAATGCTAACGAGAAATGCACAGTGAAATGCTTATTAATGACACACACAGTAAATTAGCAATATAAAATTAACCAACACCTTTCTCCTGCCCCCTCAACTTTATAATTTACAACATGTTTTTAACTTTTGGAACTTATGCCATAAACTGAACTGATGGTGAAATTGAATCAAACCAGTCGGGTTGTTAAGGATTATTACGATAAAGTACACACCTATGAGTTATCAATGAACCGTATGTATACAAACCGGAAAGTTTCCGAAAATAAATTTAACAGCCCAATTGCATGTTTCACCAAATTAACGATTGTGACCAAATACGTACTAAGCTACGTGATCAGGTTCACTATTCACTATGTAGTGATGCAATGCAGTTGTTACTTGCACAGCCAGAAAATCAGGATGGGTCAACACTATTCTGCAGAAAAAAATAGTTTGTTGAAAATAGCTCCATAAATCTGAGACAGGTCCCTTATTTACTTAATGACGACGTTTAGTAGGCCTGCAAGTTCAAAGACCCTCACGTCCACCTTTATCAATGCTGTTAAGCATTTTGTCCATTAAACTTTAAAAATATGTCACATTACGCACTTTTTAAGGTTCAGCCAGGAACTTATTACATGACAGAGACAGAGACAATCACCAACATCCGTCATCTATTGCTCAATTTATTACCAAACCAAGAAAAACACTTTGCCTTCAAAACTGGAGTCAAAAAACAGGTCATAAAAAATATTCAGACGACTTGCCTATTCGGTAGTTTAAAAACTTTACTGTTATCTTATTACGTAAGTCGTGTCCGGAGAACCTTTTGTTGATGTGACTGTGAAGAATATAATAATGTCGACCTTTATTATTCCACACAAACACAACCAAACCTCACTTCTTGAGTCATTTCAGTGGGTGAAGTAATTTACTCCTCAACATTTAGACTGGGTGGGGTTGGGATGGATGGGAAGATGATGATGATTACGAAGGAGATTGAGACGAGACTCGAGTCACAGGAAAAGAAGACCCTCACTTTTTTTAACGGGACTGAGAGTTTTTTAACCTTCCTTTTTTAAGGCAAGAAAAAACAACTCGGCAAAAATTTGTTTGTAATAAATGCTGATCCCAATAAGAAAATAACATAGGATGAGATGTGATGAAAAAAGGCAATACTGACTTTTTTCTATGTGTCACAATGTAACAATAAAAAACTTCCTTCCGCATTACAGCAGAATTTAAGGTTCCTTCTTTTATATTTGGATATGATTATTGGATATGATGGCGAAGAATCTACTAACTTTCCCACGAACAAATTTTGGCTACTTTTTAATAGTTATCATTTTTTAAAGTTTATAGAAGTTGGACATACCTGACAAAATGTTTACACCATTGATTGATCTGAATAAATATCAGACAGAAGTCGTAATAATAATGCGTTCAGAAATTGTGAGATTGATTTGCCTTCTTCTTCATGCAAGCCAACAGACAACAACTTAATCTACTGAATTGAATCGATTTTGCTTGCTTGCCGGCACTTGGGAAGCCAATAATGTGACTAAATTTTTAATGAGTCGTAGCACAACATTCATGTTGCGTTTAATAGGTTTGGTTGGACGATGAGGACCGACATCGCTTTACTTATGAAAGGCTGAATATACAATAAAAAGTTGAGAAAATGATGCACCCTCTCTCTCTCTCCTCTCAGAACAGAACTCTTTTCTACCCTGCAGGATTCAATAATATAAAAATAAAAACAGGAGAGAGAGATGTGATAAAAGAGAGCTAAACCAGCTACCGCACGCTGTCTCTAAATTAACCACGAACAAGGAATAAAACAACTGTTTTTTTTTGTGAATCCTGTAACACAAAGGCGTATACATAATACATAAAACAAAACGAGGGTCTATCAAGGATGAGTCTTAATTTCAATAGCCGTTTTTCCACAGGCTAAAATTTAGTCTTCTTTTATATCCATCTTCATCTAATCAAATCAAATCAAGTCCCTGATTATTGTTCTCTCAGAAACTGTCAGATTGGAAAATGAAACAAGTTTCCTTCCTTCTTAAAAGGAAAACTGTTCAATCAATCCATTAATTTGGAGCCTTGGTCAATTTTACGAAAGCTTATACACATAAAAGTGGCAGATGGTCAACGGTTTCATTCACGTTGGTGGTGGCTACTTTAGATTTGCTATATCCTTCTCAAAACTCATCTACCTACAATCTACAAATACTTGCTCTTGCTAATTGACCATTTAAAATTATAGAGAAGCCAACCAGATTAACAAATCTCATCATCATCCTAATTTCCCCAGTCGATGTGACCAATACGAATTTTAGATTTACAAATACAACTAACTTCTAGAATTGGCTTTCAAGTTTTCACTAGTGCAATTTAAACTTATAATTATGACACAAGAAGAATAAATATAATATAGGAACACACGTACGTACCAGCGAACATTCCGAATGTCCAATATCCGCTACCAACCAATTAATTAATTAGTTGATGTTGACTGCAGCCTCCCTCATCTGCACCTATAGGTAGTGAGTGGTGAAAGTGGTTGATTATCTGATAATTGTATCAGATCAGATTGTATTTATCTGTGTAGATTGATTATATTTTACAATTAATTTTAAGATTATTAAATGAATGAATGTGTTGCTTTTAGAGAAACAACAAAAATTGTGAAAATGACGATTAAATTGGGGCGACTGTGACTTTGAGAAATGAGAATAACTGAGAATTTAAATTGAGGATCTTTAAATTAACTTGAATCGTGTATGTGTCAATAACAGAGTTTATACAATCTCCATTAATTATAAAGTGTGTATTAAGCAATGTGAGTATCAAGTGTGAGGTAGTACTTACAAGTTTACAAGTAAAAAAAAGATGTATGTAGCCGGTGTATTAGATCAGAGAGATGATCTGTGATACTGATACTTGTTGGTTTTGGTGTCCTTTACGAAACCAAGTCTGGTGATGAACTGAAGATTTTATGGATGGAGATGGAGAATTCACATCTCTTAACAGAACTCACTCTTATTACATTTTACACTACAAGCGTTTAAACCAACTCCGGGTTAGCTGGAATGGAATACAGCAGCCGTGGTTGTTGGTTACATAATATTGCTGATGCTATTAGATAGAGATGCTCATGAGAATAACTTGGTTGTAATAAGCAAGCAATGTACAAGTAAATCCATCCTACAGAGAATCGAGAGAGAAGCACGGTCTTATGTATATGTATTACGTATTATTATGTTGAGGGTGCAATGTAGTGTGGACTTTCTTCAGCGCACAGTATGTAGATGGTTTATTAGGCAATATGGGGCGGAAACCAAGGAGGAGTTCACAAAAGTGGTGTTGCCTTTTAGGTGGGAGTTGTACTGTGCACAGTTTGCATGGGAAGTTGTGCTTCTCTTCTCTACTTTTACTTTCTTTTTTCTCTATTTTTTAACTCATAGGGACAAAACAAAGGTAGAAGAGAAGAGGAAAGAGATTTTGTAATCACTACCAACGAACTAAGTAACCAACTTTACTATAAAATCAGCTAGGGTGCGATTTAACAGCTTTCTTTGACAACCTGGGGTTGGCGAGAGAGATGATGCAAAAGAGAAGGTGGAATATATTATTAGCACGCTGCAATTACCGTAACAGTACTAGATTATACCCAGGTGTGTATGTAGGATGAAAATGGGTGAAGGGTTGCAAAAAATTGAGAGGTAGTAGGTGGACATAATAATAATAATTCAAAGTGTAAGGAGTTTCTGCACGTGAGGTTTTTTACGGTATGCAGTTAATTTCTAAAATATAGCTACAAAATTAAAATAGACTATTAAAATTATCCGAAGTTTGGCTGCATGCCAATTAATAACGTGCATAGTCAAATGCAATTAATTAGTGACATCTCCAACATTATTGATCCTTCACTTTATTATTATGTGTGTTGAGGTTTTGATGTCGGATGACATGCATAATTTTAAAGTGAATCTGCATCTGCATTTCACATGCACTCAATTAATTGAGTTTACATCCAGGAAGGAATCAATGAATATTTATCAGTTTTTTATCAAGAAATTAATTCGAGTTCTGTTTCGAGTTGCCTTTCTTTGAATTGCTTATATTATTTGCAGCTCAGTCACCAAGTCTAATATTTGTAAATAAATACAAATTAGATATGCGACTTGCTTCTCAGAACAAAAATTCTATGTACGCCTTTGGTGGTATTTACATTTACTATATAATGACGTAAACCCAGAATAAATACATACTATTTTACTCCGTTACATTTATTTAATTTAAATTCTGTGTAAACATTCATAGAAGTAACCACAAAATCAAGCTCTTTGTTATCGATTATAAGATATCACTGAAGATGGGTAACAAAAAACAAAATAATTACGAGAACGAGAATTGAATGAATGCAGGAGGCAAAGTGGGCGAGTTGTGTTGTGAATGTCTCAAATCGGATGGGGCTAGAGAAATAAGTCAAATTATGCATAAAACCACTGATTTTCTCAAGCTCCGTATAAAAATCATGCCGGTTCGGTTCCGCACTACTTTTTACTTTCTGTAGGACGTAATAAATTATTAACTTGGATCTGCTTATACACACACAAATTACATTAAATCTACAGTAAATATTTAAGTATGATTAAAAAATTAGAATGCTATATTAACCATCTTCAGAGAGGAATGTACATATATACATAAGAGTTATTACGTATAATTATTGAGATATTATTGAGGTGGTTAAATGTTTGCCTAAACTTTTATCTCTCACCGGAACACAGCATGAGAATGTGATGATGATATTATTATAATATTTGTATCATTCATTGGTTTAAACCGTTTCGATCCACCCCCGCATCCACCATCTGACAACTATGCCAAGCCTCCATCTGAAACTACACACTTCATTGGAAACTGGAGGATTTCAGTATGGATCCACTTATCTTGGACCAATTGTAAATTAAATCACTTAAATTACGCCCGTTGTGTGATTATTCTATGCGGTTCATATAAAGCCTGGCGGATGTGTCGTGAAGTTGAAAATTAAATAGATTGAGACATGAATGGAATTACCTCTCATATTACATACATCATCATCGTGCATCATGTTTTAGTCTGAGTATAATTTACTCTTATTATTAAGCAATAAGTTTGTTGTTATTCCGAAACCCGGATCTAATATAATTACAAACATGATTTAGAAATAACAAAAACAGAAAGAAATCCAACCAACGGCCAAACGGTCGATTAGTATACCTCCATTCCATCAAATATGCACCATCCAATTTTGAATATGATTCATAAAGACATAAACAATCATACAAGTAAGTAATGAAGCAAGATTTGTTGGATTGGATGGAATTGGTTAACGAACAAACTGTCAAATAAAGATCATGGACAAGAAGGAGACGGTATGACGACCTCACAAATTAATTTGGTTATAACCCTTGCACGATTTTAATGAGAGTCGTTGGTTGGTTTTGGTTACCTCATCTTTTTTATCGTGAAATGTAATGTGCAATTTTTATTACAAAGAGAGAGAACAAATAAACAAACGGTCAACCAAGTCAAGGAAAGCAGATCTACCTGTCTGGCACCTTAACCGCCAATTTGCCACCTGCAAAAAATGATAAGATGCGATGATGATGCAGATGCAATCCAAGTTAGTCAAGAGCTACAAACAAAAATACAACTGACCGGACCGGACCGACATTATTATTGTGGCGCCTATGTGTGCCATGCCACTGTACATCTGCAATAAATCAAGATTCAATAAAAGTGTCCAATCCACAGTGTAAGTGGTAATTCGATATCTCTTTGAGCACGGTCTGGTGTAAGTTGAACCCATTTTTATAAATCAACCAACCAACAATAAATTTTGCCAAACAACTGTGGACGAATTCACAAAATACGGCCAATCATTCCTCCACGACTTAATAAGGCATTATTTTTTGGAAGTAAAAGGCACAGGTCATTGTGACAAGAAAGACAATTAATTCCATTTCAATTAACTGGGGCTTTAGCACCTGTTAGTTTTGCCAAACTTTCACACATATGTGCAACTAACAATAAGTGCTTACTTATCAAGCAAGAAATAGATTTTGAACTACATAAGTAATTTATACATGTCCGATAAATACTGAACTACCACAACTTCATTTTAATATTTGTAACATTACAAATAAACCATTTTATTGTTAGTCAAGTAAGAGAGACTCATCGTGTAAAGAAAAGTTGTTGCAGTTGCATTGCATGCAAGTTTACTTCTTTTTCCATGGCGTGGCCCGATTGCGAGAACCGGAATGCCATCTTCGCATCTGCTAAAACACCAACCGAGTTTTGTTAATATTAATAGCAGATGGCAAAATCGTACAATCCATTCTGTTCGTGTGTAATAATGCTTTTTTCATTGTATGTTGGTGAAAATGAGATTCGAATAATAATTCGTCTCAATCATCCTGTCTCGATCCATCCACATTGCATTATGTACCAACCAGATTGAAATATTAATCTCCAAAAGTTAAAACATTATTGACTGACAATAGAGAAGCAATATTATGCAATGCACAGTGATTTTGTTGTACTTAAGTCTCCACCCCTTCCTTTGTTCCCATATGATTTGATATACCGTCCCGGTCCCACTGACCACTGTACTGGACCTTGCACTACTGACCAACCTCAACTTACGAGATCTATCTGGCCTTGTTATTATAGCTCGTGACTTACTGACCATGCAGCAGGCGTATCATGAAAAAGAATAGCTCAGCACGACTCCTTTGCTCAATTCTTTTCCAAAGAGCTGCCTTTATTACTGTGGTCACTTTCCAACAATGGAGAAAACAAGAGAGCAACCAATATTATGACAATACCATAGAAAAACATAGCTTTCCTCTCTAAGAGAGTTTTATGGCACCTTATTCCTTATTCTTCTTCTCCTTAAAATGGACACGGAGCCCTTATCGGCCAACTCATATTATCACATCACTAAGACCACTGGACCTGTACAGCAACAAAAGAACAATAAAATGTTTCCAAAAGACTTTTTTGGCACTTGGTGACAACCCAACAATGCTGACTGCCACATTATGATTCCAACTTGAGCCAAAAGTATAAGTTTAAAATCCCAGCAAAGGCGAGAATTTGGAAACAGATGACAAGTTTTAAACACGTTACACATTGTCGTCAAATCAAAAAAATTCTTGGGAGACAGGTTATTTGTTTGTATTTATTTGTCTGCAAACAAATTGAATAATTGGATTCAAACATTTTACTTCAATTCATAATGGATATTGATTTCAGTCAAACTATAATAAAAATCCACATTCTTCCCCACACACGGATTGACATTTCCAATAGCCATGTGACAGGATCAGATAAAAATACCTGTCATCTACAGTTTCATGCAGAACCGAGTTTCCATAATGTACCAAAAAACTCCCATCACCTCAATTCAATGTAGCCGTGATTTTTGGATTCACTTAAGATTAGTTTTTATACGTATAGCTAGGAGAGATTCTAAAAAAATTAGGTCAGTCATAATCATAGGTAATATGTAGTCATAATGCTATGCTCAGTCCTGTCAAATTTGAGATCTGACACGAAATCATCATCATCCTCGTCGTCTTTTTCTTTGCTATTTAAACCTTTTGATGCTATTTAAGTTATATGTGAAAGAGAGGAATGGAGCAAGTGTATGACTTCACTTTTACCAAATTCACGATTTATTCTCATCCATCCATGACATACTTACATACATATACCGATATATTTTGTTGGTATATTTTCCCTTCCATTTATTTCGTGGGAGTTCAGGTGTCTTTTCTTAACTCAGAGATTTCAGTTTGAGATTTGAGCTAAACTTGGAGAATAAGGAGGAAAAGCCTTTTCAGTTTGCCCAGTAATCCATGCGCTAGGGGAGTAGGTCAGGTTGGTTGGTTAGTTGGGGTGAAAAAAGTCGAAGGCTCGCATATTTTTTGTCGGTAATAAGGGATGTGAAGTGTGATGCGTGTGGGTCTTCTGTGCACAGAATAACATTTCTAAAAATATGTCCAAAAAATGTAAAAAGTGAGACGTTGTTTATTCAAGTCTTCCCCAACATAGCTTAATGAATGTGTAGATCATTCTCCATCTGAATTTTGAACTCCAATCTAACCCACTCTAGTTTTGAAGTAAGAATGGTATGGATTTTCACTTCCAATACAATATATAACCCCTAATAACAACAATTTCTCAAAAGTATGTATATGTTGTGAGGAAAATGAACTCAACTCACCAAAATATTTACCTGTCCATCCATCCCAGCTGGACTGGACCCTTAAAGTTATCCCTTCTTTGACTCCAGAAAGATTTTTTTTTACTTTTACGCTATTAATAGAGAGAGAGAGAGAGAGAGAAATCTACAAGCATTTGTACTCTTTTCTGTACAATGAGGTTACGTAATCATGATGTGCGAAGGAGAGAGAGAGACGATGCAATGCAATTGTTGAACCTTTTTTGGGTTGGGAATTGACAGGTCCTGTTGTCTTGACCCATTGTTCAGGTAAAAGAAGAAGAAAACCCACCACATCTTTTTTGGGGGGGATCATCATTAGCCGTTCGTGTATATATATATATTTCTGTATATAAGTACATTCACTCGTTCGTTTGTATATATATTTAGGATTTTTTGGTACTCACAACTAAATACTTCAATTCTTCCAAACTTCAAACAAAAATGAGAATGCTTTTTTTTGGGAAATAAATGAATTCTCCCTGTCATCCCGGTTGTATTTTGGAAAGATGAGATATTTAGGTCGAGGGGAACTAAACTAAAGAAAAATATATTATTAGCTTATTTCGTTCCTCATATAAGATGCTTTATAAGGAACCATCCCCGCAACTAAATTCAAAATTGTCCTGCTGCCCCACATTCACTTAGACTCAAGTTGCATAAATACATAATGTTATGCCAGCAATGATTTTGAGAGAAACTGCTGGATCCACCTTCACTTTGTTGAAAATGAATATAAGGTGCAGTTTAAAGTATGTATCTGGTGAATAAAAGAATACTTGGTTGCATATTATTAATTGCTTGAAACTAACTGAACTCTCATCAACCGAAGAGTCTAGCCCACCTGTGCAATCAAATTAAAGTTTTTTATGCACGTCTTGAGCAGGATTTGCATTTACATGGCCATCGCACCCTCGCTATATAAATATACACACTGAACTAAACTGCACCCATAGGGTCGTTGATTGGTATTGGTGAATATATACAGTTTACAATGCAACCCAGCCTATGGGCTTTCCTCGTCACAGTTAAGTTTAAAAAGTTGCTTTACAAGTATTATAAAACAGCCTTTTCCGGCACAAGTTGCATTGCATTATTATTATTGCCATGTATGCATCTCACTGCATGATAATATGCACAAAGTGTCACGTCAGAAGCACACACAATAACCAACCAGACAGACGATGCAGACCAGACCCAGACAGTCAGTGCTTATATAAAAGCAAAGTAAAAAAACTCAGTCCAATTCCATGCACCCGCAATTCCCCCCCCCCCCCTTCCTTTTTATCAACTCTCTTAACTCTTGCACCAATCCTGTGCAGTTGCATCATCTCCAACATTTATTTGTCTGTCTCGTTATTATCCTATATTATGGTGTGGTGTGGTTTGGAGGAGGAGGAGATGCACCAAGTGAAGGGTTAACCTTCAATCTGCAACAAACTCACCGTTTTTTTAAATAGAAGAGTCATATTCATATAATACTATAATGATAGATAAGCATCAGTCAGCCAGCAGAGGTTGTTGCAAGTTTTGATTGTGACGTGAGTGAGTGATGCATTCATTGGCAGAACATTAGAAAAATCGCGAGATTATCGCTACATTTGAACTCTTCCTTCGTCTGCAACTAATAATATCTGCACAGATATTATATGCACACAAATAAATACACACCCCGAAGCAGAATTGGCTTTTAAGGGAACTTCGACTTTGACTCTCTCTTTCTCTCTTTCTGACAGGCAGACTATGCAATAACACCCCTATTATGCCTGTATACACATATATACTTGTTTTAGTAGTTAGTTACCTTTAAGGAAAGTAAAAATTAAAATGAGACAGCAGTGAGCCAGAAACAAGTAGGGATTTCACCCACAAGTCCACCAGTCCAGCACCAAAAAGTCGTCAAGCAGTGCATTGGCCTTGGTTTGATTATTGTATGTAGGTAATGAATCTCAGTCTCAGTCTAGCCTGGCAACAACAACAATGAACAAGTAAAGAAGAAGACCAACCCAACAACCAACATCACAAACTTAACCAGATATCAAACCTCCTCCGTCTTAAAAACTGAAGAAGAAGAAGAGATGCACTCACCAACTTTGCTGTTCTTACTTTTTTTACATGCCACGTTTTTTATTCGCCATGATAAATAAACCTTTGCATGTGGATGTGAATATGGAAAGGAAGGAAGATGAAGAAAAGGGCTCAAGTTGCAAGGTTTCTGTTTTTATTAAGGTCTCATCTCTGCACATCGCATCACAACCGACCAAAACCTAGCCTAACTTTTAGAGAAGATCTATCTTTCACTTTTCTCCCAGGCCCGTAGAAGTACTTACTCATGCAAACCACACCACACCACATGCATGTTCAGGAGACAATTAAGGATGCAAATTAATACCTCGAAATGTTTTAATATTATTACGTCGACGAAAAAGAGTATTAAAATTTATCTGTGCGTGTCACAACAAACAATGACAGCTGGTGTAAGACAAAGAAAAGCAAATTATGACTTGATTCCTTTCAAAAATGACCAAGAATAGGGCACAGGATGAGGATTATACTTATGAAACTGCTAACAGCAATTAATGCTTATTAAAATTTAACGAATCCAATAAAACATGTGTGCAATGCACTAATGGAGGTTTACGCAAAGTTTGAGGCACGTACATTCATACACGCGGCTTAGTTAGATCATAGACGATCTGTGAGTGAACTTGAGCCACACTAATTAATCGACATGCTACTACTAGTACATAAGAGTCACTCACAACAAGTCGCTGTTATTCACAAGTAAGTAACTTGACCACACAAATTGAATTACTGGGACATAACGGAATTAATTAATAAACAATAAAATATTGAACCAACCTGTCACCTATTCTGCAGCCCACAAGGACAGAAAGACGAGTCATTTTGATACAAGGAACTTGCAAGAAAAGTTAATGTTATCCTTATCCTCCTTCGCATCCTTGAATTAGTCGCTCAATAGGAAGAGCTTAGTGTACAGGACCCATGTGAATTGTAATACAACTGAAAATGATTCTTTTTATTCCCTTACTTATTCCAGAACCGAAGAAACAATCTTCCTCCAAAATGCCGACCCTTCTTCCCTCAAGAAAGAAATTGGTGATGATTCCACGAGGAGAAATGCTCACATACTATTTTAAAACTTTTAGAAAGAGGGACTTATAATAAGAATAACGAGATTTGTAAGGAAAAGGAACTTGAGGAAGAAGAAGGGGACTTGAGTGAGACCAGACCCAAGAGATCAATCCAATGAAAAAGTTGCAAGACGAAACAAGTAAGTATAAAAAGTGAGCATGGGAAAGAAGAAGCCTAGGATAATGCACATCACATACGTATTATTCCGAGTTTTCCCTTCTTCACATCAGCCACATATTCTGTAAAGAGTCGTTTCTAAGATGAGGGCAGACATAACAACGCACACACACATCTTACAAGAATAAGATGAAGAAGTTGGCGTATATAGCAGAAAGAAGACCATCATGATGTTCATGCCGTTGCATGGATCCAAGAAGTTTGAGAGGGTGGTTGCATGGAATAGGGCTTCCTTCTTCTTCGGGTAACTTGAAAAGTTCGAGACTTCATCTCAACAAAACAATCTCTGCAAAGTCAGGCAGGCAGGAGAATTACAAACGACGAATATTAACCAATTTACTGCTACAAGGAGATTTCTTCGATAAAAACACAACCAGTCAGTGGTTGACTCAAATACAATGTTTGCAAACAAGAAGTTATTGCAAATCAGTTCTGTTATTAACAATCTGTGCAAGAAAAGAAGGAAGGGATAATATTGCAAGGATTTCTTTTTAGAGGCAAAAGCCATGAAAATGACAGAGTAATAATTACTGAGTTGGTTAATTACGGGTTCAGGTCTCCACTACAAATTTTTGTTAATGTCGAAACTAGAATTGAAACAAACCCTCTTGCAGATCCATATCTGATTGCATTACTACTGTGTATGTATGTCCAGATGCTGATATAATTGAATATCCATTGTTTATGGCTCACACCCTTTTGCCATTTTTGTCCATGTACAGTTGTGTGAATATCCAGGATATTATTGCAGAGATTAATAATAATATACATTTCTTATCTTTCCCTTCTGCTTTTTCATAATCTTTAGCACATCTGTAGAACACATTATTACTTGGTACTTCATATTTTGGTTTTAAGATGTGCATTCCGTAAAAAAATGTCTTCGATGTTGTTCAAGAGCTGTCCCATGGGATTTGCAACATTCATTCATCTTGGACTTGGACCAGTGTTTATCTTGCAATGTGCAAAAGATATGCAGATTTTTGCAACTGGAGACAAGATTATTTTTAGTAAGGTCTATTTCCTTTCGTGGTATCGAATTTCATAGCAAAACTCGACTGATTCACATCCGTCATTCATTCATTATCAACCAACGGTCATTCATGTCTTTCATTAATGGAACGTAGCGGTTAACATTTGTGTGTGTGATATCCACAATTTTCAGTCAAGTTTGAAATATGATATTATCAATTAATTGCGTATTTGATAAAGACACCGACTTTCTTTCCACTACGACAAAAAGTGTCTTTTTGGTCAACGTTAAACCTCGAGATTTTCGTTATTCTGGATGGACATTATTTGTCGCGTGTCACAAGCACAGCCGCAAATGATATTTATTATTATTCAATATATAAAAGATAAATCCCACCCGGATGACTCGACTTATTTCAAACAATTGGCAAATTCCATTGAAATGTTATATTCAACAATAGTTCCAAAAAAATGTGACGGTAATGATGACAAAATGACTAAAACTTAAAATATGTGTTTATTTACTTCCGATGCAATCGATGACGGTTCTACAATGCTTTTGTGCAACTTCCGACACACCCAACAATAAATGGTAACAAAACCTCTGAACCTATCCAAACAATGCAAACATTGTCGTTTTACTTCAATACATGTATACCAACATTTTTTCCATTGTGAGAGAGCCTTCTTTAGATATGTGTGTATTTTTAAGCTTAACTGACCACACATAAAACCAATCTTTGGTTAATTCTTACTATGTGAGTTGTGTACTTTTTTGAGTAAAAAATATGTTCTGAGCGAGCTTGAAGTTAAGACCAAAGAGGCACAAAATAATTTGTCTGTGACAGAAGCGGAGGCAAAGGCGATTTAGGATGAGGAAATTGACATTCGACCCAACCCACTGGTTACGGATAATGACTTCTGTCTGTTCAAAGCCCCAACTTTGTATTTTGCTCATCGGCCAGTTTAAAGGGTCTTCTTCGGTTCTGGGCGGAAATCGAAATAAGGCAAAGAAGAAGAGGAAGGAGAAGGGAGACGACGGGAAGATGACTTAAAAGAATATCAGTGTCTCACACAATCAAAGGACCTTTGTTGGTTATTCTTTCGAACTTAATTCTACCATACATACATATATGCATCTCAAATGGAATGTTATGTGTCATCCCCATTCCCTAAAAAAACATTTAAATAGTATGAAGAATTTGACTAGTAAAAATTCTATCGAGTCAGCAACATTATTTATAGCAAAACAAATTTCGTAACTGCTGCAAATGAATTGAATTCAACAAGAACTCATTTGCGAAATGAAGATACCTACTTCCATTCTGTTCCTTAGGACTTAACGACCTCTTGGTGTGATCATTGTGAAATACTGTCTCGCATAACAAGACCCAATTTGAAGAATTGAGACATTATTTAAGACCAAATGGGAACAAAAGTCTTCAGATCACCCTTCCACAAATAAAATAAAACCACTGTCGATGTGTATTTCTTTCATTGTGCTAGTAATTAGACACAATATGTCTCTTCGTATGCATGCATGGCTTAGTTCACAAAATAAACAGGAGAGAAACATCCGATTCAACAAAGCTTCAATTCACAAGTTGTCATCTTCTAATGAAATGAAGGGTATTGTGTGGATGATTGAGACAACTTGATACAATTCCAGGTGTACGTACATTTTTAGAGGAGGATGTATTAGAATTTAAATTCATCATCACCATCAAATTTCTTGTACTTATTTGTGTCACGAAGAAAACTCTCACTCTTTTCGTCTGAACAACACCGCCGATCGCTTTCATAACAGGTTCATAATAAAGTTGTGCAGTTTCCTACATTCTGACACAGGCCATAAATGTTTTATGAGCCTTTTTATTTTTGAGAATGGCATTGAGAAGATGTGAACTAAACAGGTGAGGCCAATTCACAGGTATAGGATTCAGTATACCTACACCGATGATAAGGAGAGGAGGGAGCACATGCTTTATACACAGAGTTCACGGTTCGAGAGGGGAACGAAAGTAGGAAGGATCAAGGATCCAATTAAGTGGAGATGAGAACGAGAGCAAAAATGGACGAGGTTTGTATTCAAACGATCAAAGGGACGACGGGGTCCATTCAAATTTTAATTTACTCTATTTGTCAAATATTATACAGCGCTCCAACAGTTCTTTTATTTCCGTACCTAATAAGCAAGCAAACTTTTACACGTCTCAAATCATAGCTAACGTTTTAAGGATTGCGAATAATATTCATTCCCTGAATTGCGAATTTCTTCCCAAGCTTGTCATTTTTCATCTTGATTTGAGGAAGATTTTACAAGAGTTCTATTGAAAACAGGAATCATTTCCTCCTGTTCAGTTCACTCATCCAGATTTTTGTAATAAGTGGGTATCCAGGCAGACGGGAAACACGTTTTCTTTCTTCGTGTTCAACAGAGCAACCGGAATTATTCGCAAAAGTACAGAATACATAACCTGACCTGGGAAAGCGAGTTGAGTTGTATAAAAAGTGGGCATCTAAAGCAAATAAGCCAATAATAGTTGTCTTGTCTTGTCTGTGCCATGGAGAGCGAGAACCGGGTATTATCGGGTGGAATGAACCCGGGTGCAGTGCATTCAATTCAATACAGTCTCGGCACTCTCGGAATCACCGAAACCCCGACAGGACAAGGAGACACTGGTTGACTTTATGCACTTTCCTCCAGTTTGATCATTCTCTTTTGGTGGAGACAGATTATGAACACAGTTTCATGGTTAATTGATAATTAACACTGTCCTTTACTAATTTACTCTCATCTACTCTCATCTGACCATACAATAATCGAATCATCATCTATTTTGCTATCAAGCATCATCCAAATGATGAAGTGCGACAAATTATGCTAATTCTCGATAGAACACCAGAACGCGATAATTAATGTGATCATGAAATACTAAGTATTTAATATTAATTCGATATAGGTAATCCGAATTTGTATCCCTTTACAATTGTGAAACAAGCGTATCACAACGATTGTATGTATATGTAGTTTTGATTTATTTTGGTATGCAAGCGAGTTATCACCAAATCTCAGCTCCTCCTATTTACTTGTGTGCGAACAAAACCAACAGTTATTAAGGAGGCGTACAA
>JAQFZJ010000197.1:0-47769 GCA_034695645.1 Folsomia fimetaria | reverse complement strand
CATTGCAATCGTCACAAACAGTCATCCCCAACCCTATGAGGATTATTAATAACATCTCACGCATAGTTTCCTCAACAATTAGTATTTCAATTTGCCACAACGTGACACTAAGCTCTTTGATTTAACAACTTTCTTTTTTATGACAAGTCCATCACCTTGAGCCATTGGGCAAGGAAACAACGGAGCTTACTTTATATTCCTTTGGTCTTATAAATGTCATGTTCAGATTTGTGAAAAATAATGCGGTGACGACATTTGTACGTCGGTTGAGGCTTTCCAGAAGGATTTGTCACCTTTAGGTTTATTGTTGAGTGAATTCAACTTACATTTTTTGTATAAACGAGCTAATGAGGTGATGGGACATCTTATAGGATGATTAGGCCTGAGCGTTTCTTGACAAGAAGTGGTCACGTATTTTTTTATAAAACCCACATCCGAAGTTTGTGTCGGAACTAAACCATGGGTGGTGTAGACAGATTATCAAAGGCAGAAGTACACTACTAAATGTACGCTACTAAATGTTAGAAAGTAAATATTATGTGGTCTCGTCACCGTCATGTTTATTCAATTCACGAGACCAAGTTTCAGGTCTACTTTCACTTTTCCTGTTCAACCAGAGTCACGCGAGATCCTGCTTGTACAACCAATGCATGCTGAAACCATGGTGTGTACTGTGTAACAAATCTATTGCATTCGTATATTTTGGGTCACATGGGAGATACGAATGTTGAAACGTGCATTTCACTCAATTTAATTGAGTCAACCTGTTTGAGGAGAAAACAACGTTGAGTAAATTGGATTTCTTCAGTATCAAATAACCAGCAACTTGAATAATCCTACCTGTCGTAATACATATGTACACAGTGGGATAATGCCGTGTTCCTAAAATTTCATTCACAATGTTTCCGGGTCCCAATTAAATTAAACAATTGTCCTAGTTGTATCAATTCTATTATGACATGCCGTCAACCATTGCGCAGAATAGTTTCGACTTTGGTCACTGCATATTACGAAACATCGCATTGCAGGGGCGTCAAAATAATGTCAACCGGTCTAGAGCAACAAATTATTTCCGTACATCGTACTTGTTGACAATAAATTAAAAAATTCAAGATGATAATAACGTTGGTGAAAAATAATTGCAGCTACGTATGTATTTGAAACTTGGACGATCTGCCAATGTTGAGTTTTATTAACTCAAAATTTAGCTTTCACTTTTATACCATATACGCTTTCACCCTCTTTCCTGAATCACGGAGGAATGGTATTAAACTGAAAATATCATGTACAATTTGGATGCGTGAGTCTTGTACCAACGAGAAAGTGGGTTTATGAGATTGGAGAGAAAGTCGTAAAAGAGCCAATAATTAGTAATTACTTTTTGACAGCTCTTGGCCCTATGTAAAAATGGATTGCAGTTTCTATCTAGTATGGAAGAAGAGAATACCAATTTCCTTTGAATAAGGCGTATCAAACTTTTGAGTGGACGATTTTGATTATCCATTCTCGAGTACTTTGATCTCTGAAGAAAACAGATAAAGAGAGGTTTTCGTCAATCTCATTTGATGCACACATGCTAACAATATGAGCATAAAACCGGACTGAATCATTTTTTATTGAGTATCAGTTCCATTTCACATTCCGGATTGATAATATGTGTAAGACAAAAAATGAGACTGCTGAAATTCAGGTTGATCAAATGAAATCAAGTCGCAACTAATGATACATATGCAATTCCCGTCCATTTCTATTTAATTCATACCAGAATTTGTTTAATGGTAACACTGCAGAAATTGTAGCGAAATTCATGTCCTATAAGGCCAAACCTATTTGTATAAGATAATTTGAGACATTCACGATTCAATTCCCGTTTGAGTATATATGGGTTGATTAGGCACAGCAGATCCTTAATTTTTCTTATAGCGTTTTAATTTCATAATTTGATACCAAATCTCCTGGCCCTCATTAAACCAAAATGAAAATTCATCCAGCAGCAACTCATCTATCTCACTGTACCATCAATTGCCATGTATTAAGACAAAGTTTGCCGGTTATTAGAGTAATCTCGCAACCTAGTTTTGGTTTAACCAATTTTAGCAAGGAGAAGTTTTAGATGAGTGATGTTATCAATGGAGAAAGATAGAGTGGCTTGTGCCCATCCAGATTGGAAGATGACTACTTTTCTAAAACTTAGTCTAGATTTGCCTTAATATCAGCGGTGCAAGTATTGCTACCATTTGCGAATGTTTGAAGAGGTGAGTAACCTCAATATTTTCATCCACTTTCTCCAGACTCGTACTTTCTCTTAATAAAACAACATGGCAATCTAAAGGAGAAAGTTTTTCGGTATTACATTCGTCCTCCTCAAAACTGAATACCACTTCCGCTGTGTGGAAGTTAAATTTACACAAAGTTTAAAAAGTTTAAAAACGTGGGTGAATCTGCTTTCAAGCGAGTATCTGTAGTCACGGTTTGGAGAAAGCGTATTTGTATTTGTGACGCGCAATGCTTAGACAATAGCATGTATTGTGCTAGAATTATTTGTGTGCGCTTATGATAAGGTTGTGAAACAGTCTCATTAGTAGAAAACAAAATAAGAGCGATATAAAAAAAGTCAATGAAACAAATCTACATGTACGAAAGCATACGAATTTGACCGATGTACAAATAATAATACAATTTTGTTAATCAGATATCTGCTTAGTGAATATTAGTATATGTATTACTGATAGTTAATAGTTTGCATTGATGCACAATGAATATGACTACTTACAAAACTGAACAGAATTAATAATTAACATCAGGATATTATTGCTAGTTTACTTTCCGCACTATCGAATTTTAACATCTTTTCTCTAGACTTTTGGCAACATTCATTCACTTGCTCTCGATTCCGAGAATACTCACGTTTATCCTCCTGCAAATTATCTACTTGTTGTGTTAAGTATTCTCAAGGTTGCAATTTTGGATATTTTACTGGGATTTTAAGAACTATGTATATAAAAACAATCATTTTGGAATACATTTATTGCGCATAATATCTATCTGCATTATAATATGTTCGGAGCCTTGAACCTTAGTTGAGAAGTAGGAGAGCACATGATGTGTATATAAATATTACAAATTGAATTTTATGATTTGATTGAAGTTAAATTGGAATTTTTGAGCACAAGGCGTATTTCCCTAGCTCGTGACAATCATTGAAATAAAAATAGATGAATTGTCAATTCTATTCCAAACAAACTTTCAAAGGTTACACTTTCCTTTTACAAGTCGTTAACCCTGGATTCTCTTGTTCTCTTAAAAATAACACCGGGTACACAATGTTAACATTTATATTTTTGATAACGTATGTTCAATGCCCTTTCAGATATTTGTATTGTTTTGATCTTAAATATTCCACTGTTCACGCTACGCATTAAACGAAATGATTTCAATGTTTCGATATTTTTACAATAAGTTATACTTTGCTGTACGGTTATGCCTACCAAATTTTCACATGAATGAACTCCTACGCAACAAAAGAGGAAAGTGAATCTAGCAATATCATGCTTTCTATTAAAATATTCATTCAAGTTGGGATTTTTTTAAACAAACTGTAGGAAATGCTGATGTTAGTGGATGGGTGGGTGTAGAGTTCATTGATGTAGATGTTATGATATGGCAAGTATGTACTCAAAAGTATCTATAAGTACATGTTCATGGTAAAATATTATACTCACAAGATTGAGGATTTCTGAATCTATAATTAGGTCAATGATATCGTTCAATAACATAAAGGAGCCAGTTCCACAGTTTTAATCAAAACGGATCTTTCTCTGCCGGAACTGTCTCCCGAGAAGCATAAAATAAATGGTCCTTATTGTTCATGACTTTTAACATTGCTTTCCAAGAGAAAGCAATGCAATATCTGTTCACATATTTCCTTCAGCTTTTCTCCGGAAACTAAGCCAGACAAGAGATAGAAATTGAAATGAGTAAAAGACTTTCTTTCTGTAATGCCTTTCTGGTTGGGGAAACATAAGAAGGATATAAATGTAGTCTAATAAGAAACTATTGTAGGAATGTGAGTATTTTTGCCCACTCGAAAGGGTGTGCACCCCAAACCCTACTTTGCAATTCAGATTTATTTCATTTATAAATAAAATTGGATATGTGTGTGCAGTTGAAATGACACGAGGGACTATATTTGCATTTTCACAACCAAGTGTGAGAATCTCACTCCAGAAATACATAAGATGCGTATATGAGTTTATATACGATGACACAGATTATATCAAAGAATTCCAGAAATAGTAGCGCCAACAGCATTTAGGATGTTTCATTAATTTTATTTTAATATCGCGTCTAACCCAGTTTCCTCCTTCGTATGTAATGTGACCAAATTTGGTTCTGGTTCCAATGACCAACTTTCATTTTCCGGCAGATACTACACGATCTGTCTACGTCGGCTGTTTTGCAATTTTCCTTTATCAACTTGTCAAAGTGGGATCATACTTATATAACAAAGAGAAAATAGCCAGCTTTGTTTATTATTATCAGCTCTTCCATCAAGCAAGGCAGGGGTAAGGTAGGTCATAAATGGGAAATATAGAACGGATGAATGTTCTATTTTTGTCCATTTTCTGTCATCATATGAACAAGTTGCAATGTGCTAACTGTCACAAAAAAGAAGATTGGGAGAGGCTTATGTGGAATGTCCAACAACACAACACTCAAGGGAATAACAGAAAAGTTTTGTGGAACACATATTTTTGGGAATCACACTTCGCTCACCCATTTGTTTAATTGCACTAATTGCATTTCAGTTCCTTGTACGAAGTGCGCAGTTGATGTTGGAAGTTGTTGTTTTCTCTAAACTGCTACTGCTACCCAACATTATTATATAAGTTATACAAAGCTACAACTCCAACCAGAGAATACGAATTGGTTATATGTATTATTATATTCCATGTCTGACAATTAATTTACATTTCACAGAACACCGATGGCTTACATTGCCTCATGTCACCGTTTCCGAGAGCAATTCTTAACCATCCTCTTCAGCCATGCTATAAACTCTCAACAGACCTCTGCCTGCAACAACAATGCAAACAGTCCAAGGCATCAACATCACCAGCCCAAAAATCAATTATCCAGTTGCAGTGGATTCCGAGGATGCAGATCTCACGCAAACTGTTCTCAAAGTCAAACTCCTGGTCAAACCCTATTTTCCAGGGCCAGTGGAAGATTATATTCCTCCACGACGACGACAAGCACAAAGACAGCCCCCAGTGGAAGCAATTCAGGCTTGAATGCAAGAAACTCAATCTCAGTATCCACGAATAACTCTACCACGGTTGCCATTTGTAGAAGCAATGGTTCCACTAAATCTCGAAGCTCGATGAAAAGGAATTCAAGTACAAGAAGGAAAGGAAGTCGGGGTTTGTTGGGAAGCGAATTTATCATTGTGGATTCTGATTCCACTGCAATGTTACATGAACAAGATCTGAGCAATTCCACAAATCCCAAAGAAACTCCCACCCCCAGCCCCACAATGACTGATAATGGCAATGGAATGAATGAAGGACGCAAGGGATCAATATTCTGTACCAATTTGCAGACTGCTTTTGTAGCAACTGGTGTTGAAAGTATTGGGAGGAAGAGTAGTTTGCAAACAATTTTGCAAAATTATGGATACGACTTTTCAAATTTGGGGGAATTGGTGTAGAAATGAGGAATTGAACGTCATAAGGTCTAATAATAATCTTGTAATACCTGTACCGTTGTTGTACCTGATTATGTTGTGTAACCATAAAAAATTAAATACATACTAATAATTCACTATTTCTTTATATCCCCTCCTATCCCAACCCATAATATCCATTCCTTATTGTTAGCACTGGTTGGTAAACGTATAAATAATGGAAGAAGACTGATCAATAATAATGTCAACACAATGAACATTGTGCAGAAGATAAGAATTTGACCCAAGTTTATTTTTATTAGCTTTGTTATCTTGCATTAGTATATTACTCAAATTTAAATTGTTAAATATATGTACACTTGAAAAATTAAAAACTATCCTACCACCAGCATCTAATGCGTGAATTAATTCATCTCAAATATTAAACGTGATCAAACCTCATAAGTTTAATTCAATGGATGTAGTGCAAGCAAATGCAGATATTCTACCCTAGTCGACCCTGAATTGTCCTAACAGAATAATATCGCACAAAACCTCACAAGAATTTCTACAATACCGATAAATCTACTTCTAATACATCTACATACAATCATCCTCAATTTTACATTTTCACACATTATGAATTTGGAGTGCACCTCCAGCCAAACATCCATTAAAATATAGAAATTGTTATAAGACACTTCATTTAGTTAATCAAATTGTGTACCTTCTAAAACTTGAAATAAATACTCGTCGTCATTCATTGCAAAAACTAAATAAGCGTACATACATTTCTTAATGATTAAAAAATCTTTTCATGGATCCATACATTGCTCATGCATGATACAACCTTTCATGAATTTATAATTGGTGGTTCAAGTGTGGCACACCTGTAAGTCAAATTCATCACCAAGTGACGACTCCACTTGAAGTAATAATAATGAGGAGCGAGGAATGAATGATAGTATTAGCAAATTATGTTCACATAATACAAATATTCATTCATTGGCATACACCATATCTCACATTATATTATGGTATGTACGGTCTGTTATTTCGTGGGCAGAGGACACCTGAAGAATAAAGAAAAAAATTAGGGAGTGTTTACTAGCAAAAATAAGGGATAGGCTTTTGTTTGGTGCATTTGTAATCCTCCATCATTTCATTTCATACTCTATCTGTAAAATGCGAATCATTGCTAAAAACATGCATCATCTAATTGAGAAACATGGATAAACGGAATTTGTTTAGATAGTTCATCAGCAACATCAGCATCACAGCTCATTATCATGTTGATGTCTCCTTAGGTAAAATTGAAGGTCTTCTCATAAATTGAACAAAGTTGTCCATACATTTTTCATAGTTTTGTTTCGTTCAGGTAACATGTTCATATTGAACTATATCCCTTTGTTGGGGTTTCAGCAGTTAATGATAGAAATGGAATGCTTGCCCTGAAGACACAACAGAATGTAGCAAGCATTAGGGGAAGTTGGTGGGTGAAGGAATGGAGGGTATCTGTAATGTTACGAAATCAAGGGCTTAAAACAATGCATATATGAGTACTCAACTGTTGTACATAACCATTGTTGAAGGGACGCTCGCCTGTATTTAGGTTTCTAGTTCAAGTAATACACATACCGAAAACAATAGGCTAGGACCCTTGGGAAGCTATTTTTATTTTATTGTTATAAATGTGAGATACATTTAAAGTATATGATGGAGCTTGGTTAGATCGCAAGCATGTAATTTCATTCTCCAGAGGCATGTTTAATAAACTTCATATAAAACTGACGTAAGTATAACTTCATCATTAGTATCATTTTTTAATCAGCCAATTTACAAATAAACCGTCCAAGGAACTAATATAATATAGTAGTGAAGTATCATTATTCAAAGTATAACAAGCAAGTCACGAGCATCAAAGATAACCTCGGGTCACTGAACAGTCGCACCTTAGGCCCCATTTCTTTTTCGAGAGACCTGATTTTGTCAAATTTGCCAATACATAGAATTAAAATCGATTACGGTGTCCAATGCGGACGGACGGACAGCCGAAACGTTCACACATAGTAGCTTCTAGTAGTTAATAATTTGTACTTGATTGTTAAAGAAATTCTGGTACTCGTTAAGCCAACTTTAAAGCTAATAAACTGGGAGGACATGAGCATAGGAGCGGTGGAACTCACACGCACAACACAGGTATAACATCATCATCTTGACAATATACTCTCACAAAAGCTCTGACTTGACGTGGTTATAAACCTGACGATAACTATATACACATAACTATATACATAAGAGTGAAATATGCGATGAAAAAGGTCCAAAGGAAGATCCTCTCTCTCTCTCAAGACAACAATGGAAAAATTATTAAGTGAAGAATACTTTGCTTTATAGAGTGAACGAACATCCATCCATTCATGCATCCAAATCCATGTTCAAATCTTGCACAGAGACGGGGAAAGAGTTATACAGGAGATAATTATTTTGTTCTGCGTGTTTTCGTCCTTTCTTGCTCAACAAATGACCGTCCACGACATGACAAGCAAAAGTGGCTGATTTTTGGGCTATGGTTATTTTACCTGCTCTGGAAAAGCCTCATCAATAAAGTGCAGTACAGTGTCCAGAGACAAGAATAAAGAAGTAATATAGTTGGACATTTCTTCCTCAAACAATAAAAGCTTTCATGGACCTTTTTACTCTATATACCTTGTGGATGAGTGAGTGAGTGAGTAATACATAATAATTTCAAATGGTTCTTGGAAGTGGACCCACAGCGTTGGTGGTTTGGTGGTGAGTGAGGGAGAGCAGTAGAGTTGTGATTGTGACCATTAAGACATCGCATTCTTTAAAAGTTGAGATGGAATTTTGGAATGGTTTTTAATATTGTTAATTTTGTGTTGATTTATTCATTGAGCAGTGTTAGCAGTGTGACAGTGTGAGTAGTGTTATCATTAAATATAGAAAATGGCGTATTTTGCAATACATAACATTCTCAAACCGAGAGAGAGTAGACAATACCAGAGAGGAACAATAATATCAAGAGTGTCATATATCCCCATCTTCGCAGTATTAAGCGTGTTCCTAATAATCCAAAGCAATAGTTTTTATGGTCAAGCCGCTGGTACCAAGAGATCTAAAACTCCCAGTGGATTATATGTCGACGACGGAAAGGGGCACACCGGTAAGTATCTGTAAATAGCACCTTCAATTTCAATCCGCACTCAAACCAATATGTTGATTATTATAAAGTGATCCCTTTACCATCGGTTTGGGACGGTTTATCATAAGTTCAGTATGATAACTACCTTTAGAGGAACATGCCAATTATGAAATTAATTATTTGTACATATGTGTTGTATATGTGAGATAGTATGTACTACTGATCCATGTTTCAAATGTACTTTATGTCTGGCTAGTCTGACCTATTTCTTATTACATTTGCAGTGCTCACTCAAAGATTTAGTAAGAAAGATGTGCGTGAGATTTCTTACGACATTTTGAACATTATGGGTTTCAGGTGAGCACTTGAATCATTTTGTCATGTGTGGTATTCATTTTTGGTTATTACGTATTTCGTCTGTTTTACCTTAGACACAGACCCCATCCTCACCTTGTTGATCAAAAGTCTCCAGCATCTCAGGTAATATACAGTAATATATACAGTAATAACGTCATCTCAAATAACAAAATTAATACTAATAAAATGCTCGCAGTTCCTTTTAGAGGTTTATAACTCGATGGGAAATGAAGTTGATGTTGATTTAAGTAATGGAGAGCATGGAAGACGACAAAATTGGAGAGGATCAGCACACTTAAAAAACCTTAGTTGGAGCGAATTTAACGTGGATCAAAGCGATGTAGATGCAATCAAGCGAGCCGATGCCATCATAAGTTTCGTTAATAGAGGTAAGCCTAATCACCAATCTTGATATTATACTTCAAACAAGTTTTCATCATTCTTGTTATTGCATATATTAACTGAGAAAGATGCTTCGTATCTCATGGAGCGTAGAAAAAGCTATTTCAGAGTCCATGAATAGGTAGAGTAATTGGTACTTGAAATTGCGTTTAATGACAGTTATGTAGTTATACCGTTATTCGTTTTACCAACGTCATGAAATGATGCAGTAGTTTAATGGTGAAAGGGAATTAGGAAAGAAAGCAGTGATGAAGTTAGGTTTCCATACAAGATGCTCTCTCCACTCTCCAGCACCAATGCACTGTCAATTTTGGAAATGATTTTGGTCTTAAAACCTGAGTGGAGGAGAACGGGTTCAGAATGATAAAATGAAGAGTATCGACTTATCACGCCTTATAAGCCAATATGATTACGCAGTTCCGTGGTTCAAAGTGTCGTTGGCTTTGTAATTAGCTTAATTTATTAGCTTCTTACGACCTAACAGGGATTAATCACAACTAAGCAGATGGTTAGGACACCGTAATACATGCAATGTAAATCCTACGTAATCCATAGTTTGGCGCATATAGATATATAAACTTACTTAGGAAGGTCACTATCACATTTTTGTAATTCCATTAATCTCAGTCATTTCTTCATATTTTCTTTACAGGACACAGATTTTCCGATAAATTGAAGCAATTTGCGGAAGACAAACAATTTTGGTTTGATGTCTCCGAAGTGTCAGATTTGGACTTAGTTCTAGGTACAGAACTTCGAATTTGGAAGAGGACGATACAAGATAAAAACCAAGGAGTCAATGACGTCAATACTGACCCAGCAAGTGAAATCTTTCGAATGGCTGTCCACCAAGTGTCACCTGGGGCTGATGACAGGTATTTTATTGTATTGACTATAAACATTATCATACGCTGCCTTGTCCAGATCCAATAAAGCTTTTAGAGAGTAGGTGATAATGTTGCAACTATTACCACAAGTAGTGGGATTTACAGTTGTCATAAAAAGAGATGCGTTGGTATTCCCATCATCATCTGGAATATAAGGTTTTCAATAATAAGCTCAATGTTATAGGCATTTACATGACGGTCGTCTGTATTAATGTTTGATTGTTTTGCTTAGATTATTATTCCTGTGTTGTGATGTAATTCTGTGGGGTCGAATTGTTGAACGAAATCGTTTCAATGGCATGCATATTAGATAACTTTCCGTGCCATTTATATTTGGACGCCATATGTAGGATACAGACGGAAGTAATGATGGGACGCAGTTGCATCAACAAGTCATTTACATTTTTAATTTTGATTACTAAAACGATGAGAGCACTTTCTTTTGTTATAGTTTCATATGGTTTCTATTTTCGGTTTCAAGTGCGTCTCGTTCATTTCTATTGCTTGTATGACATTTATATAAATTAAACTAAAAACATCTGGATTGGATGCATGTTGTTAGTTTGTCTTTTAATCTTGTGACTTCCTCGTTGACTCCTTCAAACTAGGAATGTGAAAAATGAGCTACAATTTCCTTTACATTTGATACCAATTCATTTGCAAAGCTCAAAGGAACAAAGAACTTTCTCCAACAAACATGTAATATGAGAACACATAGTGATTTGCTACTAACTCAACAATTTGCATAATAAAATTACCCTCAATCCTATTTGCATGGTTTGAATTTTTCATATAGTGTGTGTTATATAGACATCTGTAAATTAGAATTGATGTATGTATTTATAAATCCGTCACTGACCTATTCTTCATATGACTAGAAAAAATTTAAAAAAATTAAATTTAGTCTAATGCTATGTTCTGCACTACAGTTGATGTAATTGATGAACCTAATTTTACAGCTCTTTTGAACTGACGGAATTAG
Source organism: Folsomia fimetaria (assembly GCA_034695645.1). Taxonomy (NCBI): domain Eukaryota; kingdom Metazoa; phylum Arthropoda; class Collembola; order Entomobryomorpha; family Isotomidae; genus Folsomia; species Folsomia fimetaria. The sequence goes on along the minus strand of JAQFZJ010000197.1, from coordinate 36,313 downwards.
ATGAAATAATGACCGCAAAATGGGAGCAAGGTTGGCTGCGTTTCAATGTAACCTCTGCATTTCGAAAATGGATCCGTCGTCCATCCGACAACCTGGGTCTCGTGATTTCCACAAAGAGGGCAGATTCAGGTAAATAATATACATAATATACAGAACATGAAATGAATTTCGAATCCTATTTAAACTTATACAGCTATGACCACAGATCAAATATAAATACAGATTAGAACAGGTCTTTATTAATGAGCGGAACTATTTATGAATGTTCCATGTCATGCATGTGTATATTACTGCTGTCCGTCCGAAACTTTATAATGTCTCAATATGGTTTAATTCTATTTGAGAGAATGAATGGACATATGCTCGTCCCATCACAAGTCAAATTAAGATGCACATTATAAATTTGTATTGTGACTCCTCAGGTATCGAAGTCCCAATGCTTAAGTCTGGGTTGGCTACAATAATGGATTCTGAAGAACATCAACCGTTCCTTGTCTCGTTTTTGGAAAGCTCTGAAGCTCATAAGACGGAGAAAGCACATCGTCGTTCATCTCGAGTTATCCGTTCAGCTGAAACTGGGACTGGAGCAACCCGACAAAAAAGAAACAAAAAAAGCAAAAAGGGAAGAAACTACGATTTCGGTCCAGATATGTTAGATCGTCCAAAAAGTTGTCAAATGGGGATGCTGTACGTGAACTTTGAAGATTTGGGTTGGAAAGACTGGGTCATCGCACCAGGTTATAAATCATATCCTCATTGTCATCATGTTTACCATATAATAATCATTGCTATTGATTTTTGTATTCTGGATATGTATGTATTATTGCAGATGGATTTATTGCATATTACTGTCACGGAGAGTGTTCCTTCCCTTTAACAGGTAGGCTTGCACGCCAATCCATTTATTTGCTTCTTCAAATACAAAAATGAATATTGCCCATAAATATTGCCCATAATATCTTATTTACAAAAGTTTACATAATTTTTTATTTCAGCTAGCATGAATGCAACAAATCATGCAATTGTATCAACCCTAGTAAACACCTTCTACCCTATGGAGTACCCAAAACCATCCTGCTCGCCGGTTAAGCTTGGTTCCATTTCGATGCTTTATTATGACGATAATTCCAATGTCACTGTGAAGAAGTATAAAGACATGGTCATTAAGTCATGTGGTTGCAAATAATTTACAGGATTGGAATCTTAAAAAGTCGTTAATATGAGATGTTATAATAAAATTCTAACTTGGCAGAATTGTATGTAGAATGGATAATAATTGGATTTTGTGTACAATAATAGTAACAATTCAGTCTGCTTATATTCTTGAAACACTTTAAAATATTGAATTTGATGAGTTTGCATTTATAATGTAATTTACATTTGCGAAATATTCAACAAAACACTTTTTTAATATCGAGACCTGTTTTTGACAAAGGTTTATACCCTACATGTAAATTAGCATTAATGAGACTGCTGTAAACAAGAGAGGCTACCCTTTGTGAGCTATAATAGTATTTAAGTCATCATCATATCATAAAATATAGCAGTCAGTGTCAAGATAATCAACGGATTTGTGAATATCTGTGAAATAAATAAAATATAGCGTTACAATTTTTCAAATGGACAAATTACCCAAAGTTTGTATTGTTGTACATGTTTCAAGATGATGTATTCCACATTACTTATAGAATAGAACAGCCAGGTTCAAGAGTGAACCAGACTTTCACCCATCATCGTTATTACTCGTATGTATTCAATCTCTATCACTGGCTGGGGACAAAGGGAGCAGGTGTCGCTGATCCAGTGAAGTGCTCTTGAGTCAAACATTCACGAAAGGGATAGGTAGCGGGGGAAATTCATCGATGAAGTACATTATGCAACACGCAATTCTGTCAATATTTGACTGTCACCGGTTCAGTGCTCCCTGAGCGGTTACTGCCACCAAACACAAAGGATTCAGTAGGAGTAGGAGAACTGCGGAGAATCTCTGTTTAAAATGTGACAAGTGCACTTTGATAAAGAAACGTGTCAGGACAATTCAAAAGAGTGGATTGTGATACAAATGTTCATGTAAATTGTAATGGATGCCACTTCAATCATACCACCGAACCGATTACTAATCACGCGTCAATGCAATCCATTGATGTATGGCCACTTGTTAGTAAACATCACATAATCCACATTGTTGAGGGACAATGGCGTAAATGTGCATGATACGGCGGTTTTATATTACAACCTGCAAATATAGAAGTGGCAATGAGTACTCCTCAATCTTCAACCCTTTTAATGATGGATTGGCTGTTGCACAGTTGTCAATAGCCAGAAGCGAGAGTCCCGACGCGCACATCAATTGACACGAGGATGAGTTTGGTTAATGCAATATGAAACACATACTAAAAGTATATAGCTTGATTATTAAAGGGTCCCAAAACATCTTAACTTGTATTTCCGTGAACCCCGTATTTACAAACATTCAAGCGAAGCGCATAATAATAATAAAGCTAGAGCAAATGCATATGAATACAACATAGCTACCTCTACCTATGTGTATAAGTCATGCTTCATTTTCTTAATCAACTAAAATGACTAGTTGGCGAAAGTCCTCTATGCTTAAAAGTAGGGTACTTATTCTTATTATCCACGCCACATTCACTTCTTTCGTACAAACTGTCGACAGAACAAACGAGTTTCTCAATAATCTCCAGCTTACACATTGGAACTCGTTGAAAATTAATACAACATGTCCTACAAATCTGTTCATTACTGCACTCAAATTAAGAACAGTTGTGTATGATGGTGTCACGTCAGTAAATAGTATTCAGGTAAGATGTAAATTAGTTATATCTGCAATACATGTTGCCGATATTTGCAGATAATTTTGAATAAAATAAACGTGAACAAATATTCTTTGTAAAACATCTTGTCCACCAATGCTTATATAATGTTATTTTCAGGTAACTTGCTCTGACGAAATTGATCGCAGGAACAAAGCAAGTCGATCAGCCTCTTTAGGCCATCCCACTGGTGAATGGGGTCAATTAAAGAGGTGCAAGGGGGGTTTTGCTGTAGGGGTATCTGCGGTGATATCCCCAACTCCAGTTTCTTCGCCATCTTCAGCACTTCAGAGTTTGAAGATATATTGCTCCGACGACCCTACAGTAATACGTGATGGAGGTGCCCAAGGATATGATACAACTGGACAACTCTCCAAGGAACAGGTTCAATTTTGTGATACAGGAGATGCACTTATTGGACTCACAATGACAGGGGATAGCATAATCACCGTTCAAAAAGGTGACCTCAGCAGTACGTCTTACTGTATTATATTATGTATATCGAATACATATTATTCTGTTCTAGGGGACACATCTTCTGTGAAGGGAATTCACATTCAATGCAAACCGGTTAGCAACCCAGTAAATCACCGCAATATTGATTTTCAGTGGGAGAAACGTCATGGAATGCTTTGTAATGATTCACAAATACCGTGGATGTCGAATTTACCTCCTACAGGAAATAGTTCAAAAGATACCTTCTCCATCACCTGTTCATATCTGTCTTGGACTGGGATAGGGCTCAACTCCAATCTTCGAAGAACAAAGCAAGCATTAGATGCTTATGGGAGCATGGGGCTCAACAATAATAAAGACTTTGTCAAGTGGTATACATAATACAACATGACAAGGAAAATATATTAATATTAATATATTACAAATTATAATTTTTAATACAGGGCCCTTTTAAGGCGATTGATGAGTATGGATACGAGAAGATGGTTTCTGAAGCAATTCTCTGACCATCCTCGTCTTCTTGATGACTTTGCTACAGAAATGCTTCTCTACGACGCCAAAAATCATACGGGAACTTTTCACTACACCTTGAAAAGGAGATACCCAATTCCACCTAACCTTTTCAAGACTGCTCCCAATAACAAACTTGTCCTCAAATTTGCTGCCAATTTCGAACAATTTGTAGGGAATTGTGCCATATACCAAATTGCATTCGCTCATTTTAAAGCGAAACACCATGTTTTTATTGAAACAAGAGTAAACAAGAGGATGACTAGAATTGTTTTTGAGGAATTTGACATGGAAAAAATGAAGGTGCATAAATAAAGTATATATAATATAAGCAAATGCTGCATTTAATTAAATGATAGCAATAATCTGCAAAAGTCACCCTCATAGCTAAGTACACCTGGCCAAACGAATAAGTGCTATCTAAAGTCGTTTATTCATACATCGGTGTGGCACAGTGGTGGTGGATTCTGGACTTCTGGATTCATGGATTTCCGTGCTTGCTTCCTGGTTCTATGCCCACGAACACAAACAAAACAAAATCGTTCCAGACCTAACTAATTTCATTTTAATTGGTTACATTTTTGTAATTATTTTGACAGCACCAGTTAGTGGGTGGTGTCGCCAGTTCCTAGAAAATGGCATTTGCGAGCACTTCATCTTCATCAGCTGCTCTTCCCTTCCTTCAAAATCTCCAGCGATACGACCACCTGTACAAAGTTATTGTTATCGGCGACCAATCTGTTGGCAAAACCAACCTGACGCTTCGCTTCTGCGACAACGTTTTCCAATTTGGCCCCCAATATGTCGGGACAATTGGTAATTTTAATTTTTTACTTAATTTTATAAAAGTTATTTTATTTTGTTATGTTTTCAAGACAGTTTTTCTACACTATAAAAATTAAATATTATATTTTGCAAAAATTATGAACTGTAATTTAATTAAATAACTGTATATTTTATAACTCACAGGCATCGATTTTAAAGTAAGGACGGTGGAGATAGACGGGAAGAGAATAAAATTGCAAATTTGGGATACGGCGGGTCAGGAGCGCTTTCAGACAATAACTCAAGTCTATTATCGTGGTTTGTCAAATTATTGCATGTCAGGTTTTACTTCTACCTAATTTTTAGTAATAATACTTGTTTCAAATCCCCCATACTTAGGCAGCCATGGGGTCATTTTTGTCTACGATATTACGAACCATACCAGCTTTGAAAACATAAAGGTGACTTTCACTTAAAGTTTCATTCCGCATTCCATGTTTCCACATTCTCATAATTATAATATTTTGTACAATAAAGAACTGGATTGAAACCTTTGACGAGGTGACGGGATATGAAACTAAAAAAATGATCATTGGAAACAAGGCAGATAGCCACAAGGAAAGACAGGTTCAGTATCATGAAGCAGAAATTGTTGCAGCTTCATATAATTGCAGGTAATTATGTAAATATTTGTCAGCGAAATTAATAGTTGTAAGTTAAAATTTGTAATTGATATGATAATGGCATTTTCTTAGATTGATGGAGTCAAGCGCCAAGACGGGGTACAACGTGGACAACGCATTTATGACATTGGCAAAGGACATTAAAGACTATCAAACAACTCATCCACCCGTGGATTCAAGAGTCAACAACGGGCTGAGACTGACCAATGGCAAAGCAAGAACTTTTCGACATCCCAAACGCAAATCCTTCTTTTCTAAATGCAGTTTATTGTAGAAATGTCATCTTTATATATGCAGAGGATTAATGAATAAATAAAATAAATATCCTATTCATGCATATTTTTGAACACATCATTTATTGCATGAATATTAATGCCTTAATTTCGTATAGCAATTAGCATAATTTATTTTCAAAATATTGGATAAAATCATGTTAAATCCAAGGTCAAACCAGTGCAGTGGTATTGTTTCAAGTATGTATGACGAATAGTAAATGTTAAAGTGTGTGTACTGTTAAAACGACCGAATACCCGCAAACAATGAAAAAAGCTCTGCGCTCCCTCTTTTCATCCACTCCGGTTTCACCCGGGTAAATTATAGGGTCAGCGTCTTTTCCCCGATTTCAGCAGATGTCTACAGCAACTCCACTTTACAATGGATGGTATGTTGTCCTTGTCTCTGTTGGATTGGATGTAAAAGCAAGCAACAATCTACAGTTGTTGTAGAATTTGAATGTCTTTGTGGTTCTATTGTACAGAAGGTAGTGTTTCTGTTACTGTCACTATGTAATGGCAAGTAGTCGCCTGCCTTGATGATGAAGGGATGGAGTCAACTATGTGGAAGGAAGCTATGAGTATTAGATGACATAATTGGAAAGGGGCTTTGGGTTTAAGTGCTATGGATGGGATGAAAATATTGCACAAAGAAATGTAAGAGTAGTGAAGAGAAAGGAGGACTGAGAGAGGGAGAAGACGGTTCGTTTTAGTGAGATGAGAGGCGGGGGCATTAAGAGCCCAAGGAGAAAGTGAATGTTGCATACAAAGTTATATTGTGTGTGTGAGAGCCATTCGTTAATTTGGTTTAATTGATGGTATTAAAAGATGATTTGGGAAAGTGGTGGAGATGCCTTCACTCCAACATTGCTCAGCATCAAAGAAAGAAAGGAGAAAGAAAGGAGAAAGAGAGTGAGAAGGAAATTGTGCTTCAATTTTTAATCCATTCTTGTTAATCTCTGGTTCTTTGGTCTGAGCGTGATTTTTCATCTAAATACCTCTTTGTCTCCAAATACACTCTCTTCTTGCCACCAAATCCTTTTTAAGACATCTCTCCAACTTTCCCCTTTTATTCCTCGGCTTCTTTAATGACTTGTACTAATTAACTCGATAACGAATTTTTCCCTTTCTTACATCTCTCATTTCAGTCCACATGCCACTCTCGAGTTTCCACAATTTCTCCTTTCTGGTCTAGTCTAGATGCGACAATTCATTCAGTCAGCCTTGAATACATATTCTTCAAACACTAACAAATGCTGCATACTCTTAGGTTATTAGGCAGGAGGGATGAATGGTGTAAAAAGTCATGCCATGTAACACATCGTACTTAAATCCCTGTCTACTGAAAAATGAGCTTCGTCTGTCAAAAGATGAAAAACTCTAGAGAAAGTGGGGTGAACACGAGAAAAGGACTGAGAAGTTAAAAGTGAAGTGGAATGAACAAAGAAAACTACTGTCATAGATTGAGGTGAAGAAATCAACACTTCTCCAACCCAACCACTTGGATTTCTTGGAGACAATGACAAGAAGTTGAGACAATTCTCACACAACTCTGACGAAAGTTATTCTCATAAATGTTAGTATATTATATCTGGATTGCAATTGATTTCCTATTGGTTTATTTGGTCACATCACAATAAATGCATGTATGATGTACTCAGTTATTATAGTTTATTGGAACAGATGGATTGTCTCAACTTTTATTTAGTTTGTGAGATTTTTGTTAGCCACACAGACGTAGAAGAACAAGTATTTGTATGTATTAACAAAGACGCTCGTAATAACTTCGTAGCCGAGAAATGGGATCTGATCCATCAACGTGAATGAAAGGCCCTGAGAGAGTCTGAAATGAAGTAACCCGCTATAAATCAAGATTTAAGAAGTTATTTTCTAAATATGGCCATAAATAGCGAGTTAAGATATTGACTGATTTGTCGTTTGAGGAGTGAATTATTTTTGACCCGTGCTGATAATACCCTACTTTATGAGCCTCCAAGTACCACCAACCAACAGTCCACTTTCACTGCCAACTAAATTCCAGTTTGTTTTCTGTTTCCAATCTGACTGAGCTGCCCTATTGGGAATCATCGGTGGGTGGGTGAGACGGGCAGAAGAACCAACAAACCAAGTGTACAAATGAAAACTAAATTATCTTTTGAGTACTAAAGGGAGCTAAGAAAGACATGCAATAATATTCCGAGCACATAGCCCTACTAAATTTCCTACCAAAAGCTCTTCTTGTCCATATCTCTCCTTTTGGGTTCATCTTGGCCAAGCAATAAATATTAAGAATTATCATCCGCCTCTGACAAATATCTCTATCGCTTATTGCTGTGCTTACTTTTCTTACCTAGAGCTCCGGCCCTTTCCACTTCATATCGCCATTCACAGAAGTACACAAACAACTTTTAATACAGAAAACCTTCACTTAATAACAACAATAATTCAGGTCTCATGTCAATTTTATTTAAGACCACCACATCCTAATCGGTATTCTTTGGTGAAAACCTGCCCCATCACCTGCTTAACTAACATACCTGCCTGCAGTGCCTGCACAGTTGTTTGCTTGTATGTATTGGTAAGCGGAATATAAATCATTGATTGTAAATTGGATGTGATGGGGCTCAATTTTCCAAGTATATTCTCCATCTTAGAAAAGCGTCGTCGTTACTAAATCTTATTGGTAGTTATTTGCATCAGGATTCGATATGTGTACACATACACATACATACATACATATACTATGTATGTGTGTTTTAAACACAGCCAACGGCTGTATGACAAATATAATTTTGAGCCAATTTTCAAAAACGAAAGTGATGAAGCGATAGGCATATTTTTCGGTTGGATTCACAATCGCATTCTAAACGAAAGCACTCACTCCACACAACAACCGCATTGGGTCTAAAGAAATCCAATGAAGCAAAGCCAATCTGGTTTGAGTGAGTGGTGGCAGCGATGATGAGAGAAAGGAGGAAAGTTTTCACCTTGATTGAATTTCATACCGTAAACCATTGAGGCAAACCAACTTTCACAAGATAAAAATAAGAGTTAAGTAAATATGCTTTTGTGTAGGTAGTTGTTGATGCTTGTTTTCTTCTTCCATTCCAAATACCCGATTTGAAAGAAGGGAGTGCTTACGAAAGAGGCGAGCACGAAAGGAGGAAGAAATTATTATCTCGGGAAATTGAAAGTTGAATTTCGTGTTTAATATATAATATTATTGAATGAAGCGCCGGTAAAACCAATCTATACTGTTTCATCTTTTTACTTAACAATTCAAGTCATATAGATGACAGAAAGAAAGTGATTTCCGCAAAGTGAGGAAATACCGAGTTCCGAAGAGAGCTATCTCTTTCTTGTTCATTTGCTGTAATTTTATTTCAACTTTGCAATGCCGAAGGTAGCTATGTAGTCTGCTTTAAAAGTGAAATTGGATTGGCAGGGTGGTAACAAATCTAAATAGAAGAATCAAAGTGGGCTATGGAATTGACAATACATATTTTAAGAATTGATCACTCCAACCAAAATATATCAATATACTTGCGTATAATTAAGGAATAATGTTCAGTATATACAAGTATCTATATTTGTTTGCTGTGGCTGAAATAAAGTACATGACTTAAGACATCTTTTTGGACAGGGAGGAAATTGGGTAGGTTTTAGCTGGAGGTTGCATGACTGGTGACATCATTGTTCTGCCAGAAAGCTCATTTCAAGCTGATAAATTAGAGTGATCTCCTCAGCTTGACTTGTTCTGTATTATGAAATGAGTCAACGAATCTTTACATTTTCAATTAAAACTTTTCCCTTCTGTGCAATATCTCACAGCGGTTAAAATCAACCTTCGACTTGACAAAGTCTTTCAAAATCGCTGAAGAAATGAACTGGACACGCTAATGAATAAAGATTTTATTTGCGCTTACGTCAAGCGATTTCCACAAACAACGCATCTGTCTCTAGTTTGGACTACAATTTAAAATGCGCACATCCAAAAGAAATAATGGACCCTTCAGAATGGCATCAGTAAAAGAAAGAAACTTATCTGTAAGTGAAAGTCAAAAATTTTAATACTAATTAGTCTGGTGGGATGTTGTCGCTCTCTAGGTGCGCAAAGATTGAAGGCATTATTATTATGTAAAAATATATATATATATGCGGAATATTAACTAAGTTCTTAACTGATGTGGCTTTGGAGTATGACATTGTGGTTCTTACATAACCATGAGTTATTCCACAATAACTCACAAAGAGTAAGGCAGGATAACAGGAGTAAAATATGAGGATGTTTAATTATTATTCCAGGGCAAGGCATAAAAGTGTAATGGAGTTCCATAATGGGTGGGTGGGTAAATCTTGGACGCTAGGCTTAAAATATTAAGAGGGAGGATGATAGATGCTCGGCTCTACAATCAAACCCTCACAGCTAAATGAGTCCTCATTCCCTCATTCTTTCTCTTTCTTTCTTCCAAGCACAAACTTATATATACTCGGCATAAGATCGGAGGGGCAGATTTCTACAAAGTCTTTCTCCGTTCTTTATTCATTCGCTTTATAAGTATATATGTAAAAGTATTCCCATTCGTTATTCTAATGATGATGTGGTGTGAATATTGTAAACGACCCTATACTTTTATGCTTACATATATGTTTCAATAACGAGTTTCGTAGACAATTATAATGTTGTTCATTCCTTTTAAACAAGAGTTTAATCCATCGTGCAGTATCATCATAAATGTATATGATCGTCCTGTTATGATTCTAGTAGACATTAGAGTTGGGCAATTCCTGTAATATCGTTGTAGCAGATATGTACATAGATTGAGACTAAAAATTTTCTATCATCTGATAGGTTGTATTGATAAGAACAAGAACAACAAAAATGTTTATTGAAAATGAGTATTTTGCTGACGAGAATGGTTTTATGGAAGAAGTCTAAGTTTAGAATGAAGATGAAAAGCGATTAGCAAATATCTTTTGAAGTCTTGTATGAGCCATTCATTTCTAAGTAGGTTTATTTTTTAGCATATTATTTCGTCCTTAGATTTAATTGGGCAAATCCTTTCTGAAAAAGCAGAAATCTTCTGTTTGATATTTTGATCCATGAGATACAGCTCATTCAGTCGAACCACATTATGTAAAATACCTAATAAGGATATATTGGAGCAAATAAGCAAACTGTCCCTGTGCTGAATAATACGAAGGAATGAATTGCGTGCATACATATGTACATAACCTTTCAATGGCTTGAAACAGAGCTTACATCAACCAAGCAGAACTAAATTGATAGTCCTCTGAATTTAGAGAATCCGTATACATAGAGTGAGTAGTGAGTATAGGGTGAAACGGATGACGATGATGAAAAGAACGTCAAGTCTCAAGAAGTATCAGAGCGATGTAAATTTATTTATAAGCGGATTTAACTTTTCATACAATAAGTGAACTGGCCTTTTTATCATATTATCATTCCTGCTCCCTTTCATGTCTATTTCATCTCTCGTCGTGATCTCTTGTCCGTCTTCTTAGCAGCAAATCTGCTCTAGAACCAGCCCAGACTCAGATAAAACACATTCTCATTCACTCAACCGTTTTAAACACATTGTTACAAAAATTGAACCCAAACCTCATTTTGTAACTGTCAGTCAATCTTTCTCAAACCCTTTGTGCGTACAAGTTTTTATGTAAATCAACATAATACATCATGCTAACTTTCAGCAAGGACTAAAATATTTATCATAAATATTTGTCAAAAATTATATGATATGCAGAAAAGTTCATAATTTACATAATCTCTGATGAGTTAGCTTTCGAACACCAATCCACAATAAACCTAATAATACAGATAGAGTAACGTCAAGGAGTATCAAAACACATCTTTGGAGATGATGGTAAGTGAATGGGCTCTGTTTTTCTCAACTCATCGTTCCCTGTCACATTTGGTTCAAGGGAGAATTTAGCACTTCTGTTCCTGCAAGATTGCAAAGAATTATGAGACCCAGATAAAAGGCAGGTTCACATATGAATGAAAAATAACGAATGGGTGTTATTCCAAATAAAGTCGAGTGTTGGATGATAGCCAATGCATTGCGCTGTATATTTGCACAACAAAACACGATTTGCATGAAATCCGGAAAATTTGAACGGCAAAAATTCTGCTATCTTTACAAAAGAATTTTACAATGGAGACCATCGAACTGAATATGTGCTTACTCAAGACGACTCGAATTATAATTCTCAAACACCATCATCGTCTGAATTAATTATTTCTAAAATTCTTCATGCCTGGCGACGGCGACACATTACAATACGTGGTAGTAGTGAGAGGATGACGCGGCCACGCCAAGAGTAATTTAGGGGGCGTGAAGGGGCTGAAACCCAGATAACAGATAACTTTATGACGGTATTACCATGATTCATCCCCGTCTAACTGCTACAGAATGTCTCAAATCTGAAAAACTACTCCCAAAAAATACACTTAGCCAAGAAAGTCAGGAACATGGGAAGAGGGCAGGAATCGAGGAATTCAATTCGAGGATTGAAATAAGCTTAAATGCCTTCTTGATGATATGGGTGGCTGATGGGAAATCCACGGAAGTAAAGTAGGAAATACTTTCTCGGTTTGGTCTAGAGAGAAAAATCCTTCTTAACGATATGCCTTAGCAGCCAATGACTCAATAAGCAGTTCTCGTCGAGGGAATGATAACTATGTCGGCAATAATAAGCATGATATCGAAGAAATATGGCTATTAGAGAAATTGAATAAATAGATACAAAGTAGAGCCGTGAGCAACCTTTACCTAGAGGCTAGGCCTGGGTTGGATATATTTCCACTTATTAAATCATCCATTTCAGATTTTTGTGCAAGCAAATAAATGATTTCCAGCTTTGCTCTTTATAGATTAGTGAATGATTGATTGAATTTTCTTTTATAGATATCAGGTTTTATGTGCATCAATATATAATGAACAGTTAATGGAAAACATTCAGAGTTAATTAAGAATTAAGCTAATTCGCCACGTTAAAGTACCTATACTCTCAGACTGAATTCATTTTCCGCATCACAACTTGAGTTTATCGTTTACCGTTCGCACTTAATAGCAGCATTCTTATTTTCATTTAAATTTAAACAAAATATTTTAAGTGAAATTGCGTGACGATGAGAAGCAGCTTTGTGGAAGTCGTAACAAAAATAAATAGCGGCGCATGAAAGAACTAAGGGAAAACTGACTTTCACTCCGCAACATGTTCCATTTAACACTGGTGGTGACTGAGCACGAGAAGAATAGAGAAAGGCACATTTTTTCATATTTCCATTGGGCAATAATTTTGGCTGCGATTTGACTTTATCTGAAGCACGGCTCTTGCTTAGCCACGGTTTGTGGGAAAGTCATCATCATAATAACGTAATACCATGTAACATAATAATATGATAATGTGTTGGGAAAGCGAGGCATTATATTATTATATATCACCTACAATGAACATTCTGGCTCGTTTTTTTCAACATCCTTCCTTTCTCCTCGACCATCATTTATACAGTGATGTTGAGGTAAAACTGACGGAGAACTGTAATGAATAGTTGCATTATTTCATTGTTCGAAAGTACATCACAAAATATTTGTCCATTGTTGGTTTGCAGTTGTCTGTAATTAAATATACAAGGGATTCTTTTTAACGCAGTGTGAAACAAGTGAGAAATCTCCCAGTATCGAGTTATGATGAAATTAGAAAAGACTCTTTTCAAAAGAGTGTATATGTGTATACATGTGTGAATTATATGATGCGGTTGCTTCTTGCTTTGATGTAGACCATGTAAAGTCACAAAGCTTATACATAGTTAGAAAAAGGATATTCCTTTCGTGCTGGAATGGGACGGAGGAAAAAAAACTGAAGTTGGGATATCTTAATAAGATTCATGAAAGCGTGTCATATTTTATACAGATAAGTCTTTGTAAAGCGTTTTCCCCTTCGAAAAAAGTTGCGAGTCATAATTCTGTCATTTCAGACTACTTTCAGCCTCTCACTTCCCCAAATCTCGGAAAAGGATTAGACAATCTATACGTAATGAAATATTGCAGTCAGTGGTTGAACCAACTTCTCTCCGTTCATTCTTTTTCTTATGACAATCCTCAAGATTGCTTATTCTCGAGTTCATTTCAAAAACATTTCTCTACTTTATTAATAAAATCACCTTCTTGTACAATTGCTCTCTGAAATCTGTATTTTGTTAAAGTGGGTGTTGGTTATTTTTAAAATTTCAAGATTATATACGTACATGTTTCCTTCAAAATCCCGTAATTATATATATACAGATTTCATTCTTAAGAGCTAGAAATGCTAGAAGTTTTGGATTGTTAAAAAAAGCTATATCAGGTTGTTCACTACTGTTGCAGATTTAATTATAATATACCCGTCTGCGTGGAGGATATTGGATTGCCCCAGAGTGAAAGTTGGATACATCTCACATATCATTTCATCTCCTTAACAAATGCAATTTTAACATTTTCATTTTCTTCCATTATATCACTCTCACATTATCATCATCGCACATCGAAGAGCTATGTACAGGAGGAGATAGAGTAGAGACGAAGCTATATCATTTTGCGTGTGGTTAAATCAAGCCATAAACTGACTCCCAACAGTGGAGTCTCAGTCTCGGTCTCGGTAATGGGGACTAAATGCGACACTTTCTTCCAAAGAAGTGTTATCTACTCTATCCATATTTCTATCAGGTCATAATTCGTCTGACTTTGGACTTTAGAGCCTGACTTGACTCGAGTTGAGAAAAATCGGATCTCGTAATTTGGAGTCTTTTCCTTGTGGCTTTGGTGTTGGATGTGAAAATGCATGCTTGCTTAAGTGACATACCACCATGCACACCATACCATCCACCACTAACTGGAAAAGAAGAAGAGAGATTGTTGAAGAAGAAGGTCCACCACATTCTCTTGTCACGTAATGCGATTTATAAGCAAGTAGAGCCAAGCAGAAAGAATTATCATCTCAGATCTTCATTATGAAATTTAACTTTATTTAATTCTTTCTCGCTTCCATCCGCCGTTTGCTCTCTCTGTGTGAAATGAGTAATGGGAAATTGTATAAAATACGAGCAAGAATCAAATGCAGCACAGAGAAGGATATTTTTATTTTATTCACTTGGCTTCCTTCCTCCTCACTTGAATTACGAAATAATATTCTAAATGGGCTTCAGAGATCGGCTGGATAAGTGTGCTTTGAAAATGAAGTATGGACCGATTTTATTATGGATGATAAAAAGTGTTTCTTTCACTAATTACTCCTCATTGTTGAAATGATAGTAAGTACTATGCATAATACACATTACCATTTTGTGGATATGTAATATTATTATGTGAAAAAAATGGGACCAAATAAATGTTCAGATGTTACCTTCCCTTCACTATGCATGACCAATGGGTATTTTTTGTTAGAGAAACGCCAAACAAAACGTCTTTTTCATTCTCTTTAATAATCTTTGGCTCAATTGGAAGGTTTAAACACATGTAGCATAGTCATTGACGAATTAACATTCAAAATACTCGACATATATGTATGCGTATCTATATACAAGTAGCACGTGCACATTTACAGACATCAAATATTTTTAAATAGTTGTAACGTGTAATTAAGTACACCATGAACTGACCATTCATTTAAAATTTCATCAAGATTGTACGACATCAATACTGAGCTACACCTAAAGTGCATAGAATTCATTTCCCAGTAATAAAATAAGAATATATGGCTTGGAAGTGTGAGGTAGATTGTTCGATGGTTAACAAGGTTAGTTGAGTGCTGATTACTTACTACATTGAAGAAGCACATATGTAAGCATAACATAAATAATTACAAATTGCACAAAGTACATTAAATAAATATATCTAATTATCCATGCATACTGTTAGTGGTTTAACATTTAACGAATGAAACGCGGTGACCCTTGCTGCGACCCCGTAACTTTGACTCTTTTTTCTTTGGCTCTTCGATTCTTGAACCTATAACAATAAAAAAATTAGTTAATTAATATTGCCACGTTAATTAATTAAATTGCATATGTATATTCTTACCAGAATTGAACCTGGAACAGGAAAACAAGAAAGTTTTATTAATGAAAAGTCATACACACATCATCATAATGTTGAAAAACTTACATTTTTGGGCTCTAGCTTCGGAAATTTTTGTCTGTAGGGCATCCTATTGAGTTCCTCTGTATATTTCAGAATTAGATTGTGACTAGGGTGAGTATTAAGGGTGAACCACTGCTCCAGGCGGGGCACCTAGAATTGAATGTTTTGCTTAGATTGAATAATAAATGAATAACTTGCAGTTTGTTGTACAACATAAAAATTAAATAAACTAACCTCAGTTACGGGATCGATGAACCTGGAACATGAAAACAAAAGTTTTATTAGTGAGAACGATACTCAGATCGATCACAGTTAATATGTTGAAAACTTACGTTCGGTTTCGCTTTCTTCGTTCATCCAACGCCAATGAGTTAGGATTTTGGTGATGACTTCCCAAATTCAACGGACTGAGCCCCAATTCTCCTCGATTTGAGTTGATGATTGAGGAAATGAGTTCAGCACTGGCCGATCTTGAAGCAAACAAGTCCTCTCCACGCATTCGGGACATGTGATCAGCACCTACTAAAGATCCACCACTGTTCCCACGAGATTGTACCATTGGAACTCCATTCTGAAATTCATGGAAGGCTTCCATTCCTGGGGATGGTTTTCCTGGAGGGATCATCCCTTTTCTTACAACCAAACCAGGGTCATATCCAGATGGACTATGATGCCCCTCGGGGCCATTTTGAAAATTTTGTGCAAAGTTGAATGAATTAAAATGACGATAAGCCTACGAAAAAAATTTCGAATTAGACATACTTCAGGATTGCATCTAAAAAATTCCAGTAAACTTGCTTAAAATGCATTACACATTCAACCAAACAAAACCACATGATAATGCTATACTTACCCAGGGATGATCGAAGAAGGGATGAAATCGACTGACCATGGATGGAGCACCGGAGAAATCATACGGATGGTTGGGAGACATTCCCGGAGAGCTTCTAGGAGACACGGAGGGTGAACTAGAGTTGCTTTCACCCTCTTGATGCTTCTCAGTGAGTTGGAATGGATGACTAGATTTTGAGACTAAAGAACTGGGCTCTTTTTTATCATTTTCCTCATTTTTCTTGAGTGAGTTCTCTTCGCTTAGTTGGACTTTCCCTGAACTTAGATCTTTAGGTTGTTCATTGTTGTTGCAGCTTTCTCCAACATTACCAATCGGGCTCTGAGTTAGATTCAGATTGCCCCCTTCAGACAATTCTACATCAACACTGATGAAGTCTTCATCATGTTCAGCATCATGCTCCTCTTTGATCGCTACTTTTATCTGGCCGTCATTTTCTTCACCACACTCTTCATTTCTCTTGCTAATGGGCTCCCTCTGATTATCTGCTCTTTCTTCATTCTCATCATTGTCCCCATCCATTTCTACTCCGTGGTATTCTTTCATATCTTGATCGTGGTCATCACAAGAATCCCGACAACTGCTCCCAGAGTTCTCATTCATAAAGTCTCGCTCTTCACCGTCTCGAGGGCGCAGCTGAGGGTCACCTCTGTTTTCGTCATCATGCTGAAGATTTGAAATGGAATTTTGAGAGTGTAGATGAGGAAAGCTCTGATTTGGAGAGTAGTTATATCGAAGTTCGTTTCGCTTGGCGGCAGCTCTAGCATTCTTGAACCAGTAGATAACGTTCTGTAAAATTTAAAAGAAGTAATTATTAATTATCCTTTAAAATCCCAATTTTTATTGCATTTTAATCTCAACTTTAATTTAAACTTGGGGAAGATTGAGACCCACTTAACATAACAACATATCAGATAGACAAAAAGCTTACTCTTACATTGAGATCGAGTGGTTTCCTATCTTTGCGACAATCCAATGTATTGAGTTCCCGTACATACTGCTGAATCTGGGAGCACACGCGAGACATTTAGTTGGGGGAGGCTGTAATTGGTGTAAAAATATGAATCTAAAAAATAGTAACTTTCACCCACCTGATGTCTCGATGGATGTGGATTATCAGAAAACCATTGTTGCAATCTTGGAAGCTCCATTTCTGGATCTGAAAATATAATTATGATGAAAATGGGCTTTTTGTAAGAATGTATCCTGGATATGAATCATAAATAAATTCAGATCTCATATTTAATTCTTAGAACCTTACCAAAGCTTGTTCGCATCCTTGTTTTCTGTGTACTCAAGCCATGGAATACTGGGTGGGTATTGTGATTATCGTCATCATAAGCGCTCTTATCTAAAATATTGTGTCGCATAGAAGAAGCAATCGCAGACCCATTAACTAAATGGCTGTGCTGATGTGATGAGTTGACTGATAAATTGGTTGGTGAACCACGATTGTTTCCATTACTTCCTGGAGTCTGATGAGAACTTGAAGTGGAATGACTATGACTGAGTGTGGTGTGACCCTGTTCCAATCCAGTAGCTAGTTTCTGTTGATGAGCAGAGTACCACTGATCAAATCGTCGTTTGACGTCCTCTGCTAAATTTTGTGGCCACTGTCCCTTCACCAACTGACCCAGAGTGACCTAAATGGGAATACATTTCAAAACAATTCACATCTTTAGTCAAATCATTCAACTTTTTTCTAACTATTTCTTATATGAAATTCATTGCTTTCTTCGCATAAAATTATCGAGTTATCAAATTTGTTCTGTACCCTTGGATGTGAAAAAACCAATATATCATGAATATGCTGCATCTGTATTACTTGAAGCTCTCCTTCAATTTCAATGTGTTAATAAATAGTCAGGCGCAAAAACCTAGAACTACTGCGACTTATATATAAAAAAGGTCGTCGCAATTTTAAATTCATTTTGCAGACAAATACTGAGCACAACATATTTTAATGAAATGAAAGAGATGAGAAGATGAGTTTTCCTTTATTCATCCTCTTCTACTTCTCCCTGCAGCTCATCCAATTGCGAGAATTATGAGTGAAAGGGTAGAAGGAGAATAAAATGAAGAACCTTTGAAGAGATTACAGATGAAAAATCAGAATCAAACTTGGAATTAAGTAAGTACAAAACTAGTTACAATCTACACTTTGAACTACAATTGGAAACTTGAGCAAGCAAGAAAGAGGGATTTGTTACATCTTCATTCTTCTATTACGGCTGTGTATAACAGAGATTGAGGACGATCAAGTCAAATACTGTAAATGAAATTAAGCTGTGCTGCTGACGATGACATCATTCAGGAAGAAAGGGGATGATACAGAAGGAGAAAAGGTGTACTCACTCACTCACTCGAATTTTAGAAAGATTCATCACCCATTTCCTTCCATCATTCGAAATCAACAAATAGAAAGAAGAGTAATCCCCTCTTCTCAACCTCATCTGCTAACTCAGCCTCAAAGTATATTTCTTGCACAAGAAGAAATTAAGCTCGTTTTTGTGTCTGTTTTGAACTGAAACGTTTAAAATAAATCCTTTCGATACTCTTCTAAAATCACAATGTAACTTATTAAAACCGTCCATTAGAAAAGAAGAGATGAATAAACATGCAGGAGTAGTGGGAGCATCTCTTGTGCTATTTTTAATCTCCCTTGATCTCCTCTTCCCTCTCAATTCATGACCAACAATACCCGTGGTTTGAGATAAGTTCTCTTTCTCAGTTGAGTCGTCGGATGCAAACTCATCATCTTTCAGTTTTTAGAGCTGGCTGGTTTTCATTGTTTTCGGGCATAAGCTTATTTAACATCCACACCAATTCCAAACAATATGGCGTTTAACCTCAAGAACAGTTAGTAGAGAAAGAGTTAACTCTTACTGCATTCAAATTTTAAATCCGTTATTGTGTCTCTTGTACGTTTTAGCTTCAACTTAACTTAACTGAAGCAGCAACTTGGTTGATTTGTCATTATTATACTGCAAGGATGACAAACACAGTAAGTCGACATTTCTATTTGTGCACAAGAGTTGGTTGGCTTTATATTTATGCTTGAGTTGAGCTGAGGTCGGATCAAGTTATGAAATGAATGAATTTAAATATGAATCTTGAAAATTTGAGCCTTCTTTTCTCGCTCACAAGTAAAACCTCACGCGTCTTAATCCTTTTAACAAAAGGTGATAAGAAATCACCCGACCGAATTGTGCACCATAATATTCTCCGCTCACCGCTCTAACTTTAACGTGATTTCTCTTGATTGTCTCTCAAGGAAGTACGCATACATGTTTGCTTTCACTGTACTACAAACCCAACTCGATCCACACTTTTACTTCAAAAATACAATATGTAAGGAGGAACATTCGAAACTGGACAAATTACCTCATCTAAAGGACATCCAGATCCCATAAGAATGTTTGAAGACTGCGCGAGTAGCAATCGGAGCAACTTTTCTTTCAAATCTTCAGCAGTTCCTCCTTTGGGTCTGTAAGCAGAGTAAGTGATGTTTTATGATACATTTATTGTAAGCAATTAACATAATTATTCATCAAGTGTAAACAAATAAAATTCGATGCAAATAAGCTAGTATAAAAAACGTAGTTAATCTATTCAACAAGTGTCTGAATCAGGTAATCAGATAAGAGAAAACCCTAACTTCGTCAACCCATCATCCTCAAACTCAGGGCATACGTTTACAAGTGGGCGAATAGCAGGAAAGAATGGTTAGAATCTGGGCATCATTATAACAAGATTACATGCCATATATGTATTTGGAATGGTTATGAAAAGTAAGATCAAGAATGAAAGCCCTCATTGCTCACCTTTGAACCAGAACCCGAAGCGTAGCGTGATTAGTGAGATCATTGAGAATATCGCCAACCTGTAAATTTAAATATTATAAGTTGCTTTATATTTTATGGCATTGATTTAACTTCTAATGAATTATGGTTTGTCAACCATTATTTCGTCGTATTATTATATACTCACTGTTTTATGGGGTGAGTCACAAACTTGATCCAACTTCAAGGGTTTCCAGTTCTTTATTATAATCGACCCTAAAATGTCAAACAGAATAACCAGGATCATCATTACCAGTTCCATCACCATAATAAACTTAGGGGACAATAATATTATTGCAGAATCATGTAGTGCTTTCATTTTTATTAGAACACAAAATGCGCTTTCACTTTCTCATGTGAAAGCCGTCCCGTTTACGAATTATAACAATACACTGACTTGCCTTCTGCATGTTGGATGATTTCCTTTGGATAGCCTAAAAGTCCGAGAACTGTCACCACAACGTCTTGAAACGGAGTTTGAAACGGAATTATAACAAAGTCGTCAACTTCCACGACTTTCACTCTACCTTCTCCTTGATGTGAACCTGATTGGGTATAATAATATAATATAAATGTTGAGTTTATAATTTGGTTGGACTTTGGGATGCCATGCTGTCAAATAAGGAGTAGATAAGATACTTACCAGCACCACTTCCATTGATAGGGTTGCCACTGCCACTTCCGGATCCGGTAAAGACGGTCTCACTTTTCCCAGACGTCTTATCTCCACCTCGGACCCCGCTGTTCTTGCTACCAGAGGAAGAAGAGCCACTCCCTCCACCACTCAAACAGTTCCCAGGCTCCTTGTCACTCACTTCGATCACACAATGGATTGGCAGCGACTTTCCTGTAACCAAATAACAATGTCAATTCTCTACAATCAGGAAATTAAATTCTCATCATGATAACAAAATTTAAAACGTGTACGTGAAAAAGCGATAACCATTTTGACTTTAATTAAATGTCAACCCAAATTGATCAAGAACGACGCTGAGGATAAAATGAAGAACTTCAATTTTTGAGAACTTGTTATCATTTTCTGAGTGCTTTCTAAACTTGATGCAATACACTTTACACTAGATTTCGTTGGGTCAATTGTATCGTCAGTCGCAGAATTTTTTGTAACGGAAAGATGTGACAGGAGATGGTACAAGTATGATACATATGCAATAATAATGTCAAAAGTCGATAGCCGATACGACTAACAATAAAACTTTATTGAGGCTTGCTTCTTCAATGATAAAACCCATCAAATTTTATATTTTTGAAATCTCTGTCCCTCATCCAACCCCACAACCAAAACATATAAAATTAGTCTACTGCTGTATCCGAGTAAATCAAATCGACATAGTCTCTGAGGTAATCTTTCCTTGGCATTTTGCAATGGGTGACCACATTCAGAATGACTTTACTTTAAAAAAAGATATACAAGATATGTGGGTTCACAAATTTGACAGGTTTTAGGACGGAATTAAATAAAAGTCGGTTGTCGTTATGAGATATCTTATCCCTTTAGGTTATTTGGAAAGCAAGAGTTATGTTGGATAGTGGAGAATGGAAAGAAGGACGACCCGTGGGAGATTATGACAACCTGCCTCCCTCAAATATAAGTAGGAGTCAAATTGGGATTGGCGTAATTCGAAATACACGGGCAGGTTTTTCAGTGATTGGAAAATCAGGTCTGGATTTATACCAAAGAACTCCTCTGCAGCGAGAACATCCAGACTCAAGAGCAGTGTGCAGAATATGTGGAAAAACTTTTGGAAAAAAATTAAAAGGGAACCAATTAGGTTAACAAATCCCTACAAATCCTTGTTGAAAAAAAACCGACAAAATTGCGGATTCTGAGCTTACACCATGGAACGAAAAAATAGGGATGTCGTTGGTATTTATGGGCGAACTAAATTCCCAACAGATATTTCTGGCTTAAAAAGTATAATGGAATGTAAATGAGAGATGAGACAGTTTGCATTTTGCATCCTTGCAGTCACAACAGTTCCCAACTCGGGTATGGCTTAGCAGCTAATTCTGATTTCCAAAGTACTTTCACCACTGCTAATACTGCAACATGCTTTCACCTCTACCAACCCCATCACAACTAACCAAGCTGAAATACCGACACAATGTATCTCAGTGCTTCGTATAGGACATTGGATAGGATTGAGAGAAAACTTCAAACAATGTACATTAATTTCAATACAACTCTTTCTCTTCTTCCCAACTTTCCTCAAAGCCAAGTGAGATATGCTACTTGACTACGGCAAACAAAAATGGCTATGCTTGAAAAACTTTCCTGGTTATCTCGTCCAATCCACCATACATATAAAACTTCAATCTTTTTAATCCATTTAATTATTGTACGAACTACAAATCATACATTTATCCCAATTTTTATACAAACCCACAAAACAAAAAATTTGGCCATCGCAATAGACTAAAAGTTATGTCGAGTTAAGACAGGCAACGACAAAATGCTATTTGAAAGTATACTAATAACATTGTATTTTAAGAACTAAGATAGGGATACCCCAAAACGATAAGGAACATCATAAATCAATAAACAATCTTATAAAATTATAAAAATTACTAAGAATTTCAAAGTGGAACACGTTTTATAATTTGGAAACGAAATAAACTAAACAAATATAACTGTTAGCAGTTGCAGCATTAGAACTTAATTAATAATCTTCTTTCGATTTTGTTATCTTTTTGGTTCGTACTTAACTTTCATTTATAATTGTGTTCTCTTCTTGGTCAACGCCGTCATTGGTAATGATGACATCTTCCCCATTTTTCTGACCGTGAATCCCGAAATTGGTTTGCAAGTTATCTTTTGGTTCAATCGCCGTGCTTATTTCTTTGAGTTCGGCAAGTTTTATACACGAAGTTACAACATTCTGTGAAATCAAAGCGGATGAACAATCTTTCTCAGAAGTTGTCAATTTTGCTGCTTTCAAGTCTTTAATACGTTTCCGAATGCCAGTGACGGAAACCGAGTATAATGCTGCGGCTTCATGCGCAGGAAGTAGCTTATCCTAGATTAGACCAGCAAACAACTTAGTGATTTAAAATTTCGATGAATACAAAAATCTACACACCACTACATCCTGTACTGCATTATTCATTGATTCCTCAAAGTCTGCTTTTAGCTTCTGGTGCTCTTCGGATGACCGTTTGCGATGTGACTTTGGTTTCGAGGTAAGGTTAGCTTTAGCTTTAAAAATATCAAGGTTAGGTTATGATTGGAAAGATTTATAAATAACGAGAAGTTTTGGATTGGAACACCTACAATTAACAATGCTCTGATATTTTGATACCAGATTTGTCACGGACTCATCAATATCCATTTTATCTGCGTCAGAAACCGTGTCTAAAATGTCAATCAGAACATCTTTCGGCACATTTTCTTCAAAAGGTCGCGGTCCTCGTCTCCGTTTCGTAGGAAGCTGAGCTTGAGGCTTTGAGGGTCCTGTTGAATTGATTGACAAGTCTGAATTCTTAGGTGTTCTTTTCTTAACAGAAGTCGTGTTTTCAATTTTCTTTGCGATGGAACCATCCGAGTGCACTATGTTGCTGTTTTTTTCCTGCAGTGCCTTTGAAGTAGACGTAGTAGCTAACAAACAAAACAAAACCTAGTATTCAAATATGTTACCACTAGACCTAGACTATGGACTAAGATAACCGCTTTATTAATACCATTCTTTGTTGGGGCATTAAATAAACTTCGACCGTTCCTATGCTTTACAAAATCTGATGATTTCGATTCGGATTTATAGTCATCCTCCGAGTCGCCTGAAATAATGACGTGTTGTTAATAATTGTTTACGAAATGCTCTAAACTCTAGTATTTATGTTTTACCGGCAGACACCATGTCTTCATCCACAGATACGCACACAAAGTCACTCGGACATACGTCTGCAACTTCAAATCCATTTGTCCAACTAATATTCGTCGAAGGAATGGAACCAATACCGCGAACTTTCAACTCAAGAGCCGCATCTTCAAATCCCTTCAAATCGTTCGACTTCACAGAAACCTCTCCCTTATACATGTACTCAATGATGTAGCGAAAGATATCTCGGCGAATTCTTGAAATGATGATCACGGATGGAAATGCATTCGAAGCTGGAATGTACGTCTCTGAGAACACATGCTCAAAATATTCTGATCCTGCAGCAAGCACGACTCGGTGGCAGCGAAACTGGGTCGAATCACAGAAAACGCACACATCAGAAAAAATGTCATTTTCCACAAAGTGATTGAAGGCTTCCTTCGTCGCAATGTAGTGATTTTTCCATTTGCGTACCACTTCTGCAGCTGGCTTTGTTTTTTTCCCTTCCATTTTGGTTTGCGGACAGATCTTATACTTTCAAAAATATAAGATAATTTTGATTAGTTAATTAGAGTGGGAGGACCGATAATCTTTCTATCAGTCTTTTGCCACATAATACCTGATACTTGTCGAATTTTCAATTATTCCAAAAATAATCCAACTGTCTTGATGTAGATATGATATTATTAAATCTTGAACATTGAAGACGCGTAAAAAAGACCTCTTATCTCACCACGGTCGACGAGAAAATCGAGGGGGAGGAGTGTTCTGAGAGACAAACTATTCGATAATATTGAGTGTTTTCCTCTGTGATTGTGAATAGTAGAGCAGTAGAGTCGAGAAGAGACGGTGCGAGAGATGGCGATGAAGGAAGACTGTCGGTCGGGATTGAAAATGAGGAGTTGTTGTTAGAAGAAGTGTTGTTAGAGAAACTCGTGAAATGGGATGCACAAATGAAATGACCTTCCACTTTCATTCACAATCACACACAAGTTTGACTATTTTACAATTTTTTCAGGCCAAACATGTATTATTCTTAGCTTTTGACATTCTATGGCTCTTCTGTCAGATATGTGTCGTAAATGTTATGTAAAATTAAATATCCAATTGATGATGATACAGTGAGTCAGATCTTGTGAAGCGAGATGTTTTATCTCGGTTATTTCTTACTAGAAACAGCAAGATTATTGTGCTTTTTATGCAATTTTGTTTACAAATATAATACACTTAAATTGAATGTAGTAAGTTCACAAAATCTTGTTACATTATTAGGATGTAAAATGATGGATGTCAATATGATTTGCGCCATAATTTAATTTTTTTTTTTTTTTTTTTTTTTTTTTGAATTCATATTTATTGAGACTGGTCATTGAGACCAACTATCAATTTTATAAATGACAAGTAAAGTGAAAGTTCAATTTATTATACAAGAAACCAGTGTTGCTTGTGTATTATTCGTTGGTTAATTATAACAGATCTGAGGGTTTCTTTCTCTTCAGTCTCCTTGTCAGATTGCTAGTGTCCAGAAGTTTAGCTGCTTCTGCATTGACGTGAATTTGCAATTTGCTTTGGTGTTTAAGTGCAAAATTGCTTATGACCTCATGAACCATTGGCACATTCAAGTCTTTGTGAAGGTCACTGTTCCTTATGTACCAAGGTGCATTTACTGCATTCCTGAGCACTTTGTTCTGGAAACGTTGTATTTTGTTGATGTGGCATTGGGATGCACAGCCCCAGAGCTGTATTCCATATGTCCAAATTGGTTTGAGCACTTGATTGTATAATAATATTTTGTTGTATATTGAAACATTTGACTGTCGTCCCATGAGCCAGTATAATTGTCGATATCTTATTCGTAATTCTGCAATCTTGATCTTGATGTGTTCGCTCCATTTGAGCTTAGCATCTAGGTTCATTCCTAGATATTTTGCAGAGTTGTGATGCGGCACGATTGTTCCATTCATCATAAGGGATGGAGTAACTTTGATCTTCTTGTTGGTGAAGTTGATGTGGATGGCTTTGGAGTCATTTAATTTGATTCTCCAATTATTTGTCCAATTTGCTATTTTGTCAGCAGAGACTTTTAGTTTGGCTGTTGATTCTACAACTGTTTTTGCTGTTGCAAGGTTGGCTGTATCATCTGCAAATGTGGCACTAGTCACACCTGGTACCTCAGGTAGATCACAGGTGAATAAAACGTAGAGTACAGGTCCTAGAACTGACCCTTGAGGTACGGAAGCTTTGATGGGCTTTAGTTCAGAGTAAGCTTCACCTTGTCTTACCCTGAACATGCGGTTTGAGATGTATGATTCCATTAATCGGACTAATTGGACAGGTAATATCTTGTTTAATTTGTACAGAAGGCCTTTGTGCCAAACTTTGTCAAATGCTTGAGCGACATCTAGCAAGATTGCTGAGCAGACTTCTCCTTTTTGGATGGCTTCTTCAATAATAGCAATTATTCTATGTACTTGTTCAATAGTTGTGTGCTTTCTCCTGAATCCAAACTGATGATTTGGGATTATTTTCTTTTCTTCAATTATAGGCATGATTCTTTTCAGGATCAGTTTTTCAAATAATTTGGACATTATTGGAAGGAGTGAGATTGGTCGATAAGATTTTAGCAAGGTGGGATCTTTTCCTGGCTTTGCAATCATAATCATTTCAGCAACTTTCCACGAGTCTGGAACGTGCTTGAGTCTAATTGCTGCATTGAATAGAATGAGCAGCATGCGTAGTGCTTTTTCAGGAAGCATTTTCATAATTTGTCCCGTTATCAGGTCGAATCCCGGTGCTTTTCGGGGATTCAGATTGGTTTTGATTTCATGTTTTAATTCCTTTAGGGTGATGCTGGTTATTGAATTATTATCTGTATTTATGTGACTCTGTATAGTGGGATCAGGGTCATCATTTACATTGGGGGTGAAGGTCTCTTCCAGTAAGTTAGCAAAAGAGTCTGCTTTCTGTTGTTCAGTCCTAGCCCATTCATCATTTACCAGAATGGGAGGGATGGGGATTGTCTTTTTTGTGAGTTTTTTAGTAACTTTCCACAATGAGTAGTTTGTGCTGCTTTCTCCTGAGAGATTTTCAAGGAAGCTGGTTGTTTGTGCTTCATTTATTTCACGAATTAGTCTTTTAATTTGCTGAGATTTGTTGTTAAGTTCATTTTTGTGAGAGGAGTTACGAGATTGATGCCACTTTCTCCGTAACTTTCTCTTTTCTTTCACTAGTTCACGCACTTCCTTGGGGTAGCACTGTCCTTTTTTAATGCTAACTTAAATATAAGCTGAATTATTTAGTACCATATGTAATATAATTCAGTGTTTCGTATCCATATGAAATCACATGTAAATTCAGTGTCAGGGGTTGAGTTGGAGGAACTGAAAACTGAACAGTCTTTATTAAGCTTGTACTCAAGTAACTTCTTAAATCCAAAGTATTTTCGCATTTTCATCTCGAGATGTTCATTCTAAAATTTTCTTAGTATTCGTACTGTCGTCTTCAAAACATGAATAGTTGACACTCAGATAATTGACAATCTGACGACAATATTGGACACAGCTTCCCATGAGTCATGTGAAGAACCAGCATAATAACTTGAGATAGAATTAAACTGATGTGCAGTATAGGTAGAATTTTCAAAAATCTCATCTAACCTCACAATAATTTATTGCGATTCTAAGAGAAGAAACTGGAACTATACAAAAAAGAGAAATCAAATTAAGATTCAAATTTCCAACTTCATTATTTTGCAAAAAATGCCAATTTAGTCAATAAATGACTGTCGGCTGACTTATCAATGCCATTAGGAGCTTTGAGTAAGTTGTTAGATTTTGAGTGGGAAGCAAATAGATTGTGTGAATGAAGATATTGGAATTGAGGACAAAATCGGATGGTGGAGAACGGATCTAAGTCGGACTAAGCCGTAGGTTTTTCTTATGAGATACAGGTTGGAAGGGGATTAAAATAGTTTGGTCTGATGAGAGAGGGAGGAAAGAAGGATTTCGAGGAAAGCAAAGCATGGACAACGTCTTAGCCGGGTGGCTTGTTAGTAGATAGATAGATGAGCCTGCGACGACAGAATTCGCTCTGCTTTATATATCACTAGCACCACCACCACCAAACTAGGTTGGTTGGTTTGAGGAGAAAAGCGAGGAAGTAGATTATAGTTTTACGGATTAAGTTGACGAAAAGGGATTAGAGTAAGAACTCTTTAGAAAAGCTCCAGGCCAGAGACAAGCATTGGCTGGAGAAATTCCCGGATTGAGCTGGCTCAGGAGGGATGGAAGAAGCACTCTCTCTTCCACGTAAGGATGTTGTGGGACGACGGGATGAGACCAGCAGATTCAACTTTGCTAATGCTACTTATTCTCTTTTTTGAACTAATAGAGAGGAGAGAGGGAGATATAGATAAGTAAACGGAGGGATTTCAACCTTTTCGCCTAAATCCTCATATACAAGGAGACGGATGAAGTTGTGCTATATGGATTTCTAGTCCCCTTTTTGATCCTTTCGCCCTATCCAATCTCCTCTTCTTTCTGTACAACAGCGAACATTCGTTTTTGCCCATTATTTACCCACCCCAATTGTCGGAGTCACCGAATATTGATGTCATTGTTTTCTAGTATGGCGCAACTGAAATACTTTTGCTTTGCTTGTAAATTGAACGAATATGTAGCTATCCCATATTTGTTAGTTATTTGCCTTTAGAAATGTTAATTTGACACATCAGTAATTGCTGTGATCATGCCACAAACACCACATTCTAGGAATTAAAGACATTTGTTATGTACTACCCCTTATGCTACTTCCATTATGCTGCAACAACATCTCAAAGAAATATACAATACCATTCTAAAAGAAAGTCAAATCGTATACGAGCATGGGTATATGTATATGTTCGACATAGAAGGTGTTTTTGTGCTATCGTTATTATAGGTTAGCAGATATGACCAAGAAGCATATATGTATAATAAGTATAGCTTGACTGCCCCTGATGCAGTTGTTCTCTCCCAAGTGTGTTCGGGAGAAGGAAAAGAAGAAATAAGAAGATTATCTCCGTTCCCGTGATTGATGAATCTAAATCCGGGCTTAGAGAGAGCCCAAATCCTAAACCCTGTCTTGCCAATCTTCCAACTCTAATAAAGATTATACCATCCTCTCTCTCGTCTAAACCTACACAAGTCTCCATCCAGTTTGGATGGATCTTTGTGCCAGTGAAATGCATTTCGTTATATCTGTAGTGAGCACTGTGAACGCACGCATAAATGGAGTATGAGAGTAACAACACAGAAAGTAAAATTCAGAGAAAATTCTTCAGAGAGCACCTTTCTCCACATTCTTCTCTGAATCTCCCACTACCGGTTTTGATGTACGGATTCACAAATAAACCTTAAAATTCATCATTCAAGTGATCATTCTATTCGATTCGGCTCTTCAATCTTTCAAATTTTAAATGCTGAATATTTTAAGGTATTCTAAGTTTTAGGTCTCACAACGAAATATACTTAGTACAACAACAACGAAACAAAGTAGTAAATTACTCTTCTTATCTATTTATTTAATTTGCGAATTTTAACATTAAAATCGAGTTATGAAAAATGTTTACATCTATTTTGTAAACTAGTTGGGTTCAGATTCAAATTTCCAAGTAACATTTCAGTTGCGTCTCAAATAAATATCCTGCAAGAATTTTGTCAAAACCTATTTTCCAGACTATGTTTATTATTATGTCTCATTTTTAGAATTTTAGATTTAATACGCTCAACCTTTGAGTTCATTCTCTTCCCTATTAATCTCTAAACTTAATAGGGAATAGTGTATGTGGCATGGCATTGTGGCAAAGTGTTGCCGAACAATAAACAATGGCTTCTTATAAATGTTTACGGAAAATATGCCATTGTTCTAAAGAAATATACTGGAATTCGTCATCTGGGTAAGAGATTATGTAGCTTAAACTGTAACTGATTGCGCAAAAGTCACAAGACTTGCGTCGCCAAATAAACAATTAGAGTTTTCTTGTTATCCAATTTTAAGGGTTAACAAGGTTAACAAAATTTTAATAAAATGTCTATATGCAAAATTATAGGTATGGATTAAAGTTCAGTAATTAAACCCCCTTTGCCCTCTAGGAAATACTTAAACAATCGAATAGTTATTATAGAACGCCTTTGATCCGTTCCGTAATTTGATATTGTTCACTTTCTCTCACAATTATTCAACTATCTATATGAATGTATTGTTTTTAGAGTACGTATATACATATATAACTTATTCTATACTTAATTATGTTTATCGTAAATATGACGTCCAATTTATCACGCTATCAACCATTTTGGGATTACCTATATTGTATCATTTGGTAAAAATATGGGCAATGAGATGTCAACCAAAAGATTTGAGCTACCTGGCTATTGATTGATTCCTTCCTGTGACATGTAAATTTTTATTGTTTTGCCAAATGGAAATTCGATTGCAACCATTGTCACATTATAACATCGTATGATGAACATTATATCTGTATGATGAGACTAGACCAACAACAGGAGGTAAATATTTATCTTCTGTCATTTAAACGACAAGTGGAATGCAGTTGATGGATCGTGAATATTCATTTCCCTAAATCTGTGTGTGGTGGTCATTATGAAATTCCAATTACATAACTCTAAATAAACAAGCAGTAAAGCATATATAAACTCCCACCTGCATATTTATCACCTCCTCCGGAACTGTCTTGGTCCAAATTATTAAACTCCACGTTTCTCATGAAAATTTCTTTAATGTCCATGTTGGGTGCGGAATGAAGTTGTTCAAGCCGATAACAAGTCCACGTATTTATACTGTCATGCACATTTCTCAAGAGGTACATAAACACTTGCAAGTGTTATAAGTTCTTCTTCAATTTCATACTACTCTAATAATCTATTCAATTTATCCGTATTTTAATGCACAGGTTTGTTTTTCACACTAGCACAGACTACAATGTCCAATGTCAGATTTGAAATGAAACTATTAAAGAACTTTTGTTGGAGATGCACGCAATGAGACTGGTGCTTTCTCCACTTTCACCGATGATGTACTCGTATATAACATTGATTGTAAACAACCGATGCAAACCTACAGATGAGAATTGGTTAGCGAGGAAAAACGTGCTTCACTTTACAAGAACTGAGCAAAACTCAAACTGGTTGGTTGGGACCCCGTGAATGAATGACAGTGAGTTGGAATGGATTGTGTTGTGTTTATAGTACTACGGAGTAGTGGTCCATCGTAAGTCTGCAATGTTGTGTGAGTGGGATTTCTCTTCATCAGAATCTCAGTCTTACTTATTATATGACCCACGCTGTGTTCACACTTGATAAAGGGTTTCATATTATGCATTGCATTGTAATGTGTTGTCTTAAGTAAGATTACATTGGGATACGAAAGTCAATAGATTTGGTGATTGGCATGTTCGCAGCTTACTGGCTGCATTACTTACCAAATTAATTAATCATAATTATTTATATTTCTTTCTAATAACATTGTCAAGCAAGTGAGTATAGGTATGCGAATGTCTGTCTGTACTGCTCGATTTATTAACTTTAAAATGTTTTTGCGGATGGACATGGACACAGTAATAACCAACCAATAGGTTGGATGAGATTAGGGATATTATTCGATTCGATTTGCAGCTTATCCTTAAAGATTGTCTCATTTATTATATCATTTTTTATATATTTGGTTAGGTGTGCAAGAAAATCAAACAGACACAATAGCGGAAAATGGAGATGATGTTGAAAGAAAATGATATTTTTTGGACCCTTTCCACCTCAGATTTGGACTTGTTCCATCCTTTTAGAGCTTCCTTTTATCTTCCCAGTTATGTTATTATAATTCCGTTATCCAATCCTAAATCCCGGGATGCTCACTCACAACTCACTCACATGCCCGCCTGCACCCACTGCTTTTGGCGGTGGTAGCCGCTGATCCCATCATAATAATATCCTTTCCTTCCTCCTTTCTCTTGCAAAGGATAACCACCACAACATCACAATTCAATGGTGATGGGTGCAATGCAATGTTGGGTATTATATCATCATGGGCACATCACACACTACAACCAAACCAAACAGCCACACAATCGGGATAAACCTAAACCAAAATCTGTCTCCCTCGTAATGGGTTTCCTTGTTGCGTATAGTGGTGGTGGGTAAGAGAAAGCAAAAAATCCACATTATTTTTATCCGATTCAATCCAATCCCACTCCTCATCACAATAATAATGTGATGGCACCACTGCATAAACCATTCTTTTTCCATATCCTGTCATCTTGCCCTCTCATCTTCACAACCCAAGTCTTATTTTGAAAACAGAATGTATTCTTAATTTCATAAAAGCGTAAATATGGAATATACTTAAATAATTCAGCTTTTGTTTAAAACCGACCAATTAAGCTCAACCTACTTCTCTGTTAACATTGTATATAATGATCAGTAAAAGCAGAATGAATTCCATGTGTACGAGGTTTAGGTTACAATGTCATATTTCACAATTGATCAAAGAAGATTCCAACTTTGATCTCTCATAATTGTAAAAAATGAGTAATTTAGATTCTAATGAAATATTAACTGTTGACTGTAACGTCATCACGTCTTTCATGATTGAGATTCATGAATCCGCTCGAAATATCTGTATCATAATAAGTAATACTGAAAAGGGTCGTGTAAATCTGATCTTCACTTTGAGCCACCATGTGAATATATATTTCTAACCCGCAGAACAGGCACAGATATTCCTCAACAACAACATCAATCCAAATCAGTACCACCTTCAACCAAATACACAGAATATTGAAAATTTGTAACAACTAATGGACTTTAATAATGATATCGTCTTGTCTCCTCTTCCACGATATCCCGTTACTCATACACTCCGATCCAAATCCAACACCATGAAAACTAACCAAACATGAGTCATCTATTATGAATAATTTCACTAATATAAAGCCGGATAATATTACACATGTTTTCCCAGCTTCCAGTTCTTTTAGTAACGATAATATAGAGGAAAATGATAGTATATGCAAAATTTTCGGATTGAAATTGGATCGAAAGTTCATTCTTTGAAAACAATCCCCCCAGAATCCAAATCCAATCCAGAACGCATGGCATGACACAAGCATCACTGACTGAGTTAAACAATCGTATTAAGGTTTGCATTACCCATTACTGCTGATTGTGTTATACACAGCATATACAGACATGCTGAAATGGTGTTACGTATTTATGAACGATATGCGGTGTCTTGTCTCCGATTCCAATTGTTACATATGTAGGTTCGTTAAAGTTGGAATGGACAAGATTTACACACCGTGACCAACCAAAAAATCCCAGTGCATAATTGTAATTGGCATTGTTTTTATCAGAAAAACTTTTTCAGTAGATAATGTTTGGTTGCGTATCGATTTAACGAAGGACCAGCTATATTTTGATGATATAAGATGGAGCTCAATTATTTTTAAATGCAACCAAATGGTCATCAATAAATGATAATGGATTATTACGTTCAGAAATAGATAAACCTGAGATACAATTTAACCATCAAGTGCAAAGTAGTATGAAAAAGTAAGTACAAACTCTTTTGATAGCATGGCTTCTAAACTATGCGTAAATTCAATGCAATAAGTAAAAGCAGAGAGAGAGAGAGAGAGTTGGTTTGGTTTGTTATTGAGGTTCATTATTGGATGCAGCTTGAGAATGGTTGGCTGCCTGATTAGAGAAATCCTTTTGATCCGACCAAAAATAAGTTTGGAATTAAAACTATGGAGGGGAAAACTCTGTTAATCTCCACTAATTAAAGAGTTGGATATATCTTCCAGGCAAGACGAGGGTGTCTCCTCTTCACTTAATCCACATTGGGGACGATAAGGCTTTCTCCCATTTTACTTTCCCTCAAAACTCACTGCATTTTATCATTATTCTGATTATAAAGATTAGTTAGTCCTCGTCTGACACATGCAAACCAGATCTCCGGACCCTCTTTTCTTCCTCTCTTATTTCCTTCAATGCATATATATAACAAAGTGTGCTTGCTTCACTTTACTTAACTAAAATGTTAATTCCCTGCTCTTATTAATTATTGTATTGTGTAGGCAGTCATACAGAAATAGAGCGGAATTAAACTAAATTCGATCACTTTTCAGGAGCTGTATAGGTTCAATATAGCACGATACACGGCAAATACTTCATAAACTTTAATTCCATGATTATTTTTCAATTGAAGAATAACTTATACTTACTACATATATATTTTCAAATAAATAGAAGTTTCAACATTCTCTGATAACTGGAGATAATGAACCAATTAAACGTTGACTCATCCTTCATCCCTTCTTTCCAGCATATACAAATCTACTCTTATTAATGTCATCTACACTGAAGAGATATTGCAAACCAATTAGTCGCCATCTAACATGCTTATCCATCCCAAGTGCTCTGGAGTGATCGCACTTCTCGAAAGAAAAAGGATAATATTATTTATTGCTTCATCTCTTGTAAATCTGACAAGGCTTTCCTTTGGTAATATCAACGATAAATAAATATCAGTTGAAGGATAATAATAAGTCCTGAAATGAGATTTACTTATAAACTTAACAGGATTTTCTTCGAAAAGTTCCAAATGCAAGACAGATTATTAAGTTTCCCTTACTAAAACCAAACCCCCTCAACATATTATATACACTGGCTTTTGGTATTATTCAAGTTGGTTGATCTTTCAAAAGGTCTTGAATTTCATTTATTGCAGTCTGAAGCTGATTAAAGCGTGTTTACATTTTGACTTGAACTTTATATAGTTGGGCGCTCTGCCTTTATTGAATTTTGGAATATTGTGTGTTAAAATCAGTCTGATTACCAAAAAAGTAGCTGACAACGGACGGATAGGTGTTATAATGATGGTATTTGTTGACCGAAATACAAAATGGATAAGGATAACCGTATTCCACCGCAGTGTTTAGGACCGATTGGAAGTTCAAAGCAAGCATTCATACAATTCTGTCAAACTTTTAATGGAATATCATCCCATTCTATTCCAGAGTTTACGTGAATCTGTCTGTTAAGTAAACGGATTAAAAGCGAATATATAATCCATATTGGGATTTCATGACGAAGACAGTTGGACAACGAATTCCAATTCAATAAAATGTAACCAAGTTGTGGAATACGTATAAAGTAAACTTTGAGTGGAGGGTATACATATTCTGTACACAAACAAGAATGTCAAATGTGGATGTGTCTATAAATTCTTTGTATGAAGCTCCAATACATTTAATCCCTCCGTATCTAAAGTAAGCTGAGAGAGATAAATATACATATAACATCCGCCATCAAAATAGTTGAGGCTACGATGGATTAAGTATGAATTCATTGGTCGTTAGCTTATTTCCGAGCAATCCTCACTCCACTCAAATCCACATCTCCATTTCCATTTATTTCCATTCTCAATCCAAAATTCCCATCCTTAGTCGTTATTCAATTCAGATCCACCCACAAAGTAAGTGTGTGTATGTATGTGTTTGCTAATGCGATGTATGTATGAGGATAAGATTCGCTTATACTTATATTTGGTCTGGATAGAGTTGAGCTCAACAAACCACACACTAGAAAAAGTTGGATGCTGGAAACGAGTGGCCAAGCATTGCTAATCCTCTTTTCCTCCCTTTTGGTTTATATCCACAATAAATCGTCATCATCGTCAATCGTAAACTTGGCCTAATCCGACTGTGGAGATGTGCGTTAACTTATTATTAGCATTAGGATTTTTCATAAGCCCTCATCCATCTCGACGGTTGACAGTGCAACAAGGGACGACGAGGACTAGGAGAAGAGAGACGAAGCACCAAACTTATATACACTTCTTCTTCTCTTCTTGAAAATTTCTCCATCTTCACCACGTACCACTTAAACCAAAGAGGTAAAGGCGTAATGCACATTGGATTTGGTTTGGATTGTGAAATTTTACAACTCTAGCCGAGAGAAAAATAAATCCTTAATCAAATAAAATTTTCAACGAGCATTCAGCTGTGACTGTCTCCTAATGCCTGTATGTATGTATGTCTCTATTTCACGATGGATTGTAGGATTT